>JAEHOL010000131.1:0-10343 GCA_016432905.1 Hoplolaimus galeatus
GTGCTGTTCTCCGGAGGACTAATGGGGGCCGAGCTGCGGAGCGAGATTCGGGCTAGGGTCGACCCGAGCGGAGGGCAGCGAAGTGCCCTCCTGATTACGCCGGAGGAGAACAGCTCCGACATATGGAGAAAAATATTTTTTAAAAAATTTGAAAAAAAAACAAAACTAACTAAGTGCCAAAAATTCATCTTGATTTACACGTACCCATTTAAGTAACCTGGCAAGATAACTCAATATACCTAACGGGAAAAGGGCAGGACTGACAAAACGAGATCGAGGAATTTTTAGTTTCTTAAAATGAAAAAAGGAAGGAAAATCTCGCAATTGCAATTTTTCGGATTTTTAATGCGAGTTTTCCAATGCGATGAGACAGTAACGTTTTTATTAGCGTATTTTATTGCTAGAATAGGACCATGCCTGTTGCTTTAGATAAACATCAGATAAACATATATGTGTCGGATATTAGGATTACACCCCATCAAATAGAACAATATTATAGCCGCCAATGCAGTATCGATTGTATTTAAATATGAAAGAATTATTTTATTGTTTTTAAAAACCTGTGAAATAATTAAAAAAAATAAATTCAAAAAATGCGTTCCTGAGAATATTACTAGAATAACACAAAACAGGAGAAAATGTCCATCCCCAAGGAAAAAATTTCCTTTGGGTTATTAATTTAGTTGCACATTTGGATTCTTTTAATGATCATGATCATTACCATTAACAATGAAAAATCAAAATCGAACAAATACAATTGTATCATTCTGATCAGAAAAAGAGATCAAGGAGAGAGCGATGCCTCATCGACGGAACGATGAAATGATGTTTATTCCGATTTTGTTTCACGTCGAATAATAATTAGCAGCAAAATATGAGTCGCCAGTCGCCACTCGCCTGATTGTAAATTTACTCTTTTTACACATTTCCGTTTTTTGACTTAAATTTTAATTTGTTTGGGAAACTACAAATGGTGAAATATCCGTAAGCATAAGGCTAACGGCTTGGCATTTGGGATTTGGCACAAATGTAACTTGACATATTGTTAACCATGGTGTAAACTGTAAAAGATGAATGCGCGTCGAATTAATTCGAGAAAAAAGTAAACCGTTTTTAATATCCAAAAAAGTGAACTGAATAGTTTTCGAAAATGGAACTTTTTATCGGAAAAATTTTGATTAACATATGATAATTTTATGTAAAAAATTTCTTTTCAATAGTTTTTTGTCTTACTTTTAAGACAATCAGATAATAAGCTGTACTAAAGCATACTGTAAAAAACAATTAAATCCGATTTACCCTCAAGGAAAGGAACAAAAGCGTGATTGGTGGTGATCAGATGGTGGTAATTGGCTGCACCGTTACAGAGGTTTTCGTGGCACACATCACAATCCCATTCTTCACAAATCATGGCAGCTGGTGCTGCATTATCGCAAAAGTTGCTCGCTAGCGCACAACCCTTTGTAATGAGAGCGCTTTCACCTGTAAAAAGTTTTTCATTAATATTTGTAAAATTAATTTCTAATGGAAAGATCGATACTTCAGGCATTTACCGTGGTCAGTGGAGCCAAAAAATTCCGGCCACAGCACCAAAATGATTCCCGGCGGATCGAGATAATCTCACTCAGGCCGTTTTATAAAAAATATCCGCAAAAAATTGTCAGTTAAAAAAATTAATTTGAGTTTCACAATATGTTTTTCCGAGCTGAATTCCTAAAATAAATATGATTTAAAAATATTTTCAAACTACAAAATTTCGGCGTAGGCTAAAATTTAAATAATGTTAGCTGGATCCGATACAGTACATTTGAAGCCGAAAATAATAAAAATTCAAAAATTTTGCAACGCTAAAAATTCGGACCAAAACCACTTCTAACGAATATTGGGACCCAAATATCGACAATTTTTATCCTAAAATCAACGTAAAATTAAATTGTGTTCTGACGATGCTAATGCGTGTTAATTAAATCTGATATACTTTCAAAATACCTGCCAAACCAATCCCACATTTCCACGTAAAGCACATTCACCAGGGGCACTCAATTTTGTCATCCACTTCAGTGCCGAACTCATCATCATCATACGCCCCAAGTAGCACTGGATGGCTTAAATAGCCAATTTTTAATTTCACATTATTAGTAATCAATATTCATTGTACGATTGTACCAGCGCAACTTCCGACCATATAGGTAGCGAAGAAGACCAGCAAGACGGCAGAAATAATGTTATTCGGCATTTATTTGTCTTGAATGTCTTCGGGAATGAATTTTGAAAAGAAAATTTTCAGTCTAAATTACACCGTCCACCAATTTAATTTATGCGAATACAAAGAATATAATGTTATAATTATAATAGTAATATTATGTTATGAGGTTATGACAGTATTACTAATATTCCATTCCACCATTCTCTTTTTTAAAATGTGCACACAATTTTTAGCTTTTATTTGAAAAGCTTTTCTGATGATTCCCAGTTTTCAGGTTTTCACTGATAAATTCGCAAATCTATCGGGCGAAACGAGAGAGAAAAACCAAGATTGAAGATGATTTTACGATCCTGGGGAACAGAAATAATACCAATACAAAATGCCATTCTCAGGGGTGTATGCTGTTCTCATTTTATCGGTCTCGGTTACTCGAGAATCGAGAATTTCCGAGACCACTAAAAGAAATGGGCAATAAACGGAGAAATCTCGACTCGGTCTCCTTCAACAATAATACTGGACAACACTATGGGGATCACACGACATACGAGGCAGTCTTGCCCGGGTTTAAAAATTTATTCAAAAATTTACATCTCACGTTTAATTTCAAAGCTTCGGGTGGGGACCAGTCCTTTTGCTCCTTAATATTTTAATTGATGGATCAGATCACAAAATTTTTGATCTGATCTGATCCTGATCCGAGTGATTTGATCCTGATCTGATCCAGATCCGAAAACAGATCAGATCAGGATCAGATCATTTTGAGTGATCCGGAAGCCCAGATCAGATCAGGATCAGATCAATATCGAAAAATCCGGATCACTTAAACACTGATTGAAGCCTCATCAGGACATCTTCACGCCTCCATCGATCACTCTCTCTCCCCACTGTTACGCTTCTATTTTCCAACATTTGCCCTTTGCTCCGAGACTGACTAGCCCACATCAGTGTCTATCACCACCGTAGGAACCCAAGTTTTTGGAAGAATCTTAAGAAAAGTCAACACAATTTTTCATTCCAAAATCCCATTTCCGTGTTCCTTTCCCTTGAATGTCACAAAAAAGCTCGATCCACTCAGTATCCTTTCTTAATCCTGCGCATGAGCGACGCTCTTACAGTCTTTAGCACAAAAATAACCAGAAATTAAACAATGGATTGCTTCTGGTGCGCCGATAGCTCTTCTGCCGGATGAATTTTGCGAAAAGTGTCTTATGCTAGGAAAACCGGCAATTTGGATGATTTTTGCCTAAAATTTTTAAGAAAATGCTGCGCTCGAGTTCTCAAACACCAGGCGTCTGCCATTCGACGAGAGGGCGTGGGGACCTACAACGATATATTCCTTTATTTTTCCGACGTTTTTAAGAATCAGAATCTGAGATGGCTGTTTTTACATCACTGAATTCCTCTTGCTGATTTTCGGCAGTTTGATGGTTTCCGAGTTCTTCCCAAAGTCCTCCTCTGTCGCTGACTCCGATATGGTTCGTTGTTGGGCGACCATTCTGGCAATTGCGGGTGCAATCCCTCCTACCGGCTGACGACCTGATCAGCGAGTTCTTCCCATAGCCGCACTTCGGCAATAGAATCTCCGGTATTTGGGCTTCGCTGGCGTAAGACAATGATGAGCGGCGAGATGCTTCATAGATGATCTCCCTCTCCTTCTCCCATTTACCGCCTTTCAGATTTTCAACAATCTCATAAATTTCTCGTCCTAAACTTGGGAACATTTGTCAAAAGTGCAGTAGTAGTTGTCAATGGCATATTACCTTTGGTTTCGGGCATTTCTTTAATCTAAAAAGTAAAATAAATATGCATAAAAGCAGAGACACCAACCAGGTAAGCGATGGATAAGACGGACGGAATAATGAAACTGAATCAAAAGCAAATCTTGTGAAGATAGAAGTAAGACAAAATTGCGTAAATTACAGAGGTATGAAAGACCAAACATCAATCAGTTCCTGAATGAGAGGAGAAATTGGTTAACGTGTTTGTCACAACGGGTTTACGCACAATTCGACAGAGGAAATGGACTCAACCCCAACGCGTCACCCACGAAAATTTTGTTTGTAAGGAAAAATCCGGCACTTCTCCAGTTAGGAAGTCAGGTTACGGTGGGTTTCAGAACCCTTGCACCCCACACGGGTTTAACAAGAAAAATGGAACAGAAACCGGAATTTTGTTTCGACTATGTTAAAGAGGTTTCAGCATATGGTTCGGATAATGAAGAACAGAAAAGCACTCACGTATAATGGTAAGGTGATGAAAGAGAAGATGAAGTTGATGATCTAAGTAAGTAAACGGAGAATTCACTTCCATTGTCAACAAAAGATTGGAAGTCACCGTATTCACGCAAAACACAATTGACTGGACCAGTGAGCGGAATCGCTGTGGGACGAGTTCAGAAGTGATGAAGAAGGCAATGGGACCCAGCGCAGTACTGGAAGAAGCAAATTGTATTCGTGGTCCCAAATTCGTTTTCTAGTCTAGAATCTTTAAGAAGAGTGGCACTTTCCCCTCCTTTTCAAAATTATCCCGATGATTTAACTACTATTTGTTACAGCATAAGGAAGCGTAAGAACAGGGGAAAAATTCGCTACTTGCAAAATGTTTCATAACGCCAGAAGACAAATCATGCTTTTTCAAAAAACCTTTAAAATTTTTTCAACGAAAGTAATGCGAAAATGTTGCATTCCCTTATTTGTAACATTTTTTGTGTCTCGTCGCTCCGTCGCATTAGAAGCAGCGAGATCTTCCCAAAGGAGCCTCCAAAATGTGGTTCACTTCATCAAGGTAGCGTTTTTAAAAGAAAAAATCATTAGAAATTAAGAGGACCTTACCCGTAAGTGATCCCGTACGCAATCAGAGACACTACGCACCCTACAGGAATATCGGGGAGTAAGATGTATCAGATCAGCAGAAGACAAAAGTCACCGTATTTGAAATGGTCACCGAGGTAGAAGATGGATTCTGGAAGACACTAATAGAAACCTCACAATTCAACGTATCCCACTTTGGCTGGTCATCCGATCAAATGCAATATAAGCACACAGGCAGAGGGTGTTGGCAATGCCACACCAAATTAGCATTGGGCGACGTCCGAATCTGAAAATTGTGAAATGTTTTTGACTTTCTGAGTTTCTCCCATTTTCACCTTTCCACAGTGCATGCACCGATGAGGGAAGCGAAGAAATTGGCGCAAATGAATGCAAAGGATGAGTACTAAACATAACCGATCGTAGGATGGAAAATGAAAAGGAAAATTTTCACCGCATCTAATAAGAAGCGGCACAAAATTTGCGACTTGGGTCTAAAATAGAGTCCAAAAAAGTGTTCAAAAAATTTTGAGTTCAAAAATAGGTAAATTACCGAGATTAGGTTTTTATTAGGGGATTTTAAGTTGCTTGCCGCAAAAATGCAGCCTTTTGTGATTTTGAAGCGAAAAATTCATATTGTAATAGTGACAAATTTAGGATGTCCTAGATCGTTTAAGCTTACTTATTATAGTAAATAGCAGAAAATGTCAGATGCAATGAATGATCAAAAAGATACCTGGCTGACAATCAAATCGAAGTGCGCTTCCAACAATTTGGTGGAGATGTATATGATAGGCCATATGCCAACTGATTTTCAACATTAGTTATTCATAAAAATCTAAACTAGTGGCGTAGCCATAGCCAAGTCCAGGAATAGAATTCTTCGAAAGTCCGAAAAAACATTTTATTTAGATTTTCTTTAAATTTTCACCGAAATCCAAGTTTTTCTCTCCAACAATTGCTAATACTTCCAAATTTTTGAAAACATAATTGCGATAATTTTGCATTTTAAATCACAAATCAGGAGCTTCGCAAACATTCCCAGGTTTGTGCACAATTTTCTACTCCAAGCAAAATTTTTATCCCCGCACCCCCGGAAATTTCTCCTGGCTACGTCATTGCAACCAACCAATGATTTGAAGTGCCAAAATGCCGATGGCTACCGCTTTACGAAGATGGGACTGCAATAAAAATTAATGCAATAGCTGATTTTACAGTTTCTTCCTCTTCCTCTAACCTACCTGTTTGACAACTTCCAGCATCGCTTTCCACAAGGACAGATCGCTACCTTTGTGCATTTCTTTCATTATTTCGCCGATGCATGCCGTGTGGTTGTCCAATTCGATGCCTGAATGAAATCTGCTGATGTAAGTCCCAATTGCACATGGTTGATGGGAGTTCCTCACACCTTGATAGTAATCCAGTGCCTCCAATGCACCCTCTCGATCAACTTTGTTGATCAGCAAGAACTTTGGCGACTCCTTCAGCGGTAAAACGATGAGGATGGACAACAGACCAGGGACAGCACCGACACCTACAAATACGTAAAAATGGACGAAATTAATAGACAACAACCCAGTCTTAGAGCAAAAGTAACATTTTGCCAAAACCTAAATTCAGAAAAATCGTATTTTTAAATCGAACTTTGAAAGGGGAAATATAATAAAAACCTCAATAAATAATAAATCTGACGCCGAAAAGGGAAAAATAATTGCCAAAAACATGAAACAATTCCCAGTACCCAAAATTGACGTCAAATATAAGGGGAATTTTCCAGCGAGATTCATTCATTAATTAATAAAAAAAATTGGCAATAAATTCCAAAGTAAAAAGTATTACCAACCAACAAGTGCAAGTAGATTTCGTCCCAGAAGCAAATCCATGCCCATTCCCATACCGATGACATTGACGGCAATGTAGGATACTGAACCCTGGAATAAGTCTGAATCTGAGGAAAAAATAAGAAGGCGAACCTTCGCTGAGAAAACTGCACGTGCCGCGAAGTAAAGTTGGAGTCGTTTCCTGTCAAATGAAGAATTATTCAACGAAGAAAAATGATGGCAACCTGAATGAACAGAATCAGTGACCCAAATGAGAGGCCGGAGCCCACTGCTGCAACGGAACGGCCAACAAGCAACAGCTCCGGGAGGTGCAAATACAGCCCAACAACGATGAGCAGCGTGCCGAGCAGTGAAATGGTGTTCGCCAAACAGAGACCGCCTCAAGCATCGTAGCAAAGCAATAAGTATAACAGGGGCGTATCTAGGATTTTGCTTTGGGGGTGGCAGCCCAAAAAAAATTTTGGGGGAGGTGGTGACTGGTGGTACATACCCCTCATTTCGTTTTTTTTGCGATTTTTAAGCAAAAAATTAGTTATTTTTGAGCGAAATCATCAATAAAAATGGGCCGGCGGTGCCGATAGGCGCCGCCGGAGAAAATTTTGCAATGACCAATTTTTGCGATTTTTAAAGAAAAATTCGAAATTTTCGCGAAAATTTCGGGGAAAAGGGAAAAATTTATTTTTCGGATTTTTTTTGGGGGGGGGCAGCTGCTCCAACTGCCCTAACCTAAATACGCCACTGGAGTATAAAAAATTCGATTTCGATTCAACATACTTTTTCGGCCATAATTGTCCGTTACGGAGGGTGTACAGAGGGTACATAAAAAACAATGAAAAAAATAAATATTAAAGTTCGGTGAAGAGAGACGAACCGACAAGGTATCCGACAAACCAAATGTTCAGAAGAAGGCTCCAAAACCATGTGAACTCCCTGTGAACGAGGGAAGCCAATTAAAATGCAATTCAATGCGATTTGCAGCAAGTCGAATTTCCAAAATATATTAATTATAGAAATGATTTTTAGTGTCTGGGATTTTGGTTAAACCCGCACTCATCAATAAAAAGCCAGCCCGATTTTAAATTAAAAAACACAAAAACTATATTTAAATTGCTTTTATTCGGAAAGTGTGTCCGATCTCGGTGCGGCTATGAATACCACGTTTGAAAAGCATAACAATATAAAACACAACATCCATCAAAACTTTTACTGTGACTAAACAAAAATAAAGGCGAAAAGCAACAAACCAAGACGTGAGTGGGCCTAAATGAAGTAAAGCTTGGCCGAACAATTATTCCCCATGTAAGGTAAGAGACCTGTTCCACGATCAATGTAAGACTGGTTGATGAACTCTCTGAAGGAAAATTACTGTACAAACACACAACAGTACCCAACAAACAAACAAAATTCCTTCTAACCCAAATGTATGTAAATACTTACCGGAACGAGTCACCTTAAAGAGAGAGCGAGAATGACATACTTAAGAACAAAGCGCCCTTACCAGCTGTGTTCGGGTATGAAGAAGAGTAGCCCTCCTTAATTAAACAAAGCAAAAATAAACAGTGTAAGGCAATGATAATAATATATAACAAAACTATAGGCAAATAAATTGGCTAATAATTGTCCAAAGCAGTGAACAAATTCCACTTATAAGGTCCCCACACTCACTCAGTTTTTCAAATAACCATAAAACTGAATTCGCATGAAAAAAAAAGTCAAAACCTCAAAACCCATTCATTATATCTTCTTCGTTGCCTCTAAAAAATATTTTTTAGTACTTATTTGTGGAATAATTAATTATTTCAGTGTGGTGAGTTAGAATAACCAATTAAGATATGAATTATATTCCAAAAGGCCAAATTGTGTAAATTCTAGAATTTAGCAACAAAATGGAAACTTTCAGTTATCTCTCCCCATCGCTTACCAGAAAATTGGACAGCGAAGCAACAGCAGCGATGAGCGCAATAATCTTGGATGGACTTCCCCTGGAAAATGATATGACAAAACAATTTGGTAAGTTGATGATGTAAATATAAAAAATAGCAAACCGACCTTGGAGCCAACATTGTTTTTCCGTTCAGAATGGCAATTTGGATTGATGCTCGTTGAACGGGGAAGATCAACGTTCGCAAAATTTGGGGAATGGCGGTTGGGATGAATGACCCTTTGAGCGAGCGCCAGGATGATGGGTCTGAAAAACTAAAACAAAAGATAAGCACATAATGCAGACAGAGAAGAAGGAACTTCCTTCCATCCACCCAACTATACTCTTCTGCTTCTTCCACCCCCCTTCCCCCATCCCTATCCAAAAGAAGCACTCGAAAGATGAGAATCACGATGGAGTTAGAAGCGCGTGTAGCTATGTAAACGAACTAACGGTATGGGTGAGGCGGACGGAGAAAGTAGGGTCAACAAACAGAAACAAAAAAAAAGAGAAGGAAAGGATGGAGATGGAGGAGTACAAGTGTACGTACGAAGGAAGGAAGGGGCCAAATGGATGGATCGGTGAAAGATCAAAAAATGGATGAATTCGGAAGGAAATCAACAATAAATAATACTAGTGGGATCAAAAATAGAAAGTACACAATCTATAAGTGAATCAATTATGGAAGAGTAGTTAGCTATCGGTGAACCAACTATAGGGCTGATGACCTGTTATCCTGTTAAGGCAACATTACTACCTGCCTACGAGTGCATTTCGCGAGATCACTCCCAGAAAGTTTGCCAAAATTTAAGCTATTGCGGACCTGTGGAGACTGTGCCAAAAATTTTCTTATCCTAAATGTAAATTGCATAAATATTGCATAAAGGAAGGGGAAGGTAGATTGCTTGCTATATTGTGTTTTGAGCAGAAAATGCATTCGAAATAGTATATCGTGTAAAACACGTTCAAATGTTACAACATAGCTGCTTCTTTTAAGTATTCTAATTGCAAGAGTTTAGCACTCAAACTCGCCCAAAGAACAACCGTAATATGCATTGAGCCTCATAAATTTCATGTTAAAATAACTATTATAATGTGAAAGACCTGGAGCATGTGCAGCCCAAGAAATTCCCTTCTCCAAATAGCCGCATTGACTGACTTGGACCCACTTGTGGGTCACGCTCGCCAAATTGCCTTCTTCTAATTCTAACATCCATTCGTTTCAAGTTCCTTTCTATGTCAATAAAACGCTTTTAAGACGGATATGAAAAAGGTAGATACTGGAGAAGTAAAATCCAAAAGAAAGACACAGAAAATTGTTTTGTAATATTTATCATCGGTGAAAAAAAATAAATACATCGACAGAAGTAACAACAAAAAAGCAGCTCATTCATCGCGCTTCTCTCTGATTGATGGCGTCCTGAAGTTTAGGAATGAGAAAAAAAAAAACAAAATTAATTTTACTCGGAATCGCTCCTCCAAAAGCGAAAACTGCGACCAAATCTTCAATGGCATTGTGCAAAGCATCCATCGGACTTGTGTCCGAGTTGGTTTGGACTCGGAGCAGA
>JAEHOL010000132.1:0-10337 GCA_016432905.1 Hoplolaimus galeatus
ATATTATATAATAGACCTGTCCTTCGATGTCAAGAAAGTCTTCAGCTAACACATTGGGGCCTTTATCGATCGGTTTACCGGATCCGTTGAAGACGCGACCAAGCATGTCTTCGGAAACGGGGGTACGCATAATATCTCCAGTGAATTCGCATATTGTGTTCTTGGCATCGATGCCAGAAGTTCCCTCGAACACCTCAATCAGGCCCAAACTTTAGCTTTTGAGCAAAATATTGCTCTCAAAAATTATACAAGCATACGTCTAATTTCTTGTCTTTAAAATTATTATTTCTACCTGCACAACTGCCTTGTCCTTTGTTATCTCCAGAACCTGGCCCGCACGCTTTGTCCCATCGGGCAGCGTGAGTTTGACAATTTCTGCATACTGCGGAAATTTGACATTGCTCAGGATCACCAACGGCCCACTCACGCCCGTTATTGTTTGATAGACTAAACGGCCATCGCCAATTAAATTTCAAATACCACCAAATACACGACTACATAGACTGCGAGGAACTCACCAAGATGTGGTTGCGTGTTGTAGTTGCGGATGGCTGCTGTTTGGTCACTAGTTATCCCTCGATTCACATCAATTGCAGCGGCTGCCATTTTATTTAAAAGCCAAATATAAAATTATAAAATGATAACACAGTAAAAGAAATAAGTAGTTGCTTGTTCTGCTGTCCGGCCAAGAGCAATGAACTAGAGCGAGAGGAGAGTAAACAAAGATGAAAGACCAAATGTTGATTGCTTTGCTCTTCTCTATTAAAAGTTTTAAATCACTTTGCCAAAAAGCAATCGCACAAATTAAACAAATATTTTCAACTTCACATCAGGGGACATCAAGTCCTCTAACTTTTCTGTTTTGTTATATTTCTAGTTTTTACATCGGATTACCGAATCCTGATAAGCCATCTAGAACCTATAAAAGCCGCTCAACTACTTTTTTCTTGAATTGCTCCCCATTCCAATATTTTGTTGTTCGACACAATCTATATTGGGGTATGATGTAGAAGATACTTGGCAAGTAAATATCAATGTTCTCGTTAAAACAATTTTTATACCCGAATTATTTTGCAAAGAATCAAACAGGTCAAAACAATAGAACACATAATAAATTAAGCATAAGTTTATAAATAATCCAATGAATTATGTGCGTCGTTATTCGATCAAGCAAATGCGAAGCCCTCCGAACACTCGCGACTGGCAATTAGCAGCATTTTGTGGAGCGTTTCATAGTCCGGATATTCTGGCAGATCCAATTGATTGAAGCATGTATGAGCAGAAGGAAGACGATCAGTTGAACGAGTATCCTTTTGAATGCTGAATTTAAAATTTATATAATTAATTATCACAGTCATTCTTACGTGAACTTTTGTACTCCATTCATCCCCTCAAGATGTGAGAAGCCTTGCAACGGAACCTTGGATGTGCCGGTAACAAATTGGAGAAATTTTGCTTGATCTTCCAAATCAAATGATTTGAGGGCTCGCCAGAACCTATTAAAAATCGACATCTGAGCTAAACAGCATGAATTTTTTTGGACAAACCAACCATTGAATCTGTAGACTTTCGTGGGTATACGTCTTGTATTCAGTATTTGCACATAAATCATCAAGGTCGATAGTTGGCAAGCCAGAGATCAGTAGCTCAAGTTCTTGCTCGTTGAATATTGATATGAGCTTCTTCGGAATGACCTCATAAAAACCTGCGAGGAAGGCTTCCAATTGTTTCCGGATTGATCCTAAAATAATTAATGTTATGATGACAAATAAAGATAACATATAATTTTTTACCAGTCATTTTCATCTGACACATTAAATGCACGTATTCTTGCTTGTTGGCATCGGTCACAGCAATTTTCAGTCCATTGTCTTTCAATTCACGAGTTGAAACCACTCCGAACTCTTCAACTTCAAGGCTGAATGTCAGTTCAGATACGAGATCCTCCACCGCATTTTTCAGAAGAAACTCGAGTGATTTGAAGAAGTCAGGATCTTCACTTTCAATGTCCTGGTAGCGAACTAAAAAAATGTAAAACAACTTGAGTTATCCCAAAACAAATCTTGAGAATATTTTACCGTGTATGTTTAGTATGTGTTTGTAAAAAGCACGGGTAAAGTAGCAATCCAGTTGCTTATTGTCATATATCGCTTTAGCAATTACACGACCGACAAACTAAAAAACCTGACGGCTAATAGAACAAAAATAGAACACCTGAAGTAAGAAACCTTGAAGTAATCCAAATGTTCAGGATTGACATAGGACGATTTGTTGATCATGTATGTGACGCGATCCCCAGGCGCAGTGATAAACAAGGCATAGTTCGGGTTGAAGATTTCCCTGGTGATAATTGTGTACCACTCGCGAAGCAAACCTCCTAAATTTTGTTGAAGTGATGATATATATTATAATGGAAAACCATCGCAAGCGACAATCAAAAGAAAATGCCAAATGCCTACCGGCATCTTGTCCTTCTTCTCCTTCAAATATAATGTAGAAGCGCGCCTTCCAGTCGCTTGGACGCAATCGATACAGTTCGCGGAAGCTGTCGCCAAATAGATGAGTACGTCGAACTCTGATTGCAATGTCTTCATGGCGATATCTACAAAAAAACAGGCATTAGGGTGTATCTTATTTTTATTTATGAAATTATTTTAAACCTGTTTCTTTCATCCATCTTCTTCATTTCTTTGTAAAAGTATTTTCTTTTCACATCAAAATCGAGCAACTTGGGGAAATGAGTGAGAATTGCAAAGGCACTGCTTTCAAGATTCTGTGTGTTCCCCCTCAGGATTTGATTGAGCACTGTGCGATGCTTGTCTGTGAAAGTATATGGCAGGGTAACAACATGTTAAAAAATTCATTCAAAAAAATAACCTGCAAAAGCGAACATTTCTTTTTGATACTTATTTAATGAAGATGATGCCGGTTCACTACTAGTTGATGGTGTTGCAACTGTTCCTCCAGCCTCGGTTTGTCCTGTAGATGATGCTTGAATTGGTGGGATGACGAGTGCGTAAGAAAGGAAGAAAGCTTCGGCTGCTAAAATGTTAGTATATAAATTACAATGTTGTTCGAACAAAATACGAATCCAAACCATTCTGCAAACAGAGAACGGCGTGTTGCGAATCCTCGGTTTTTTCCAACAACGAAAGGCAGCTGCTTAATGCGCCCCACAATGGAGCCAGTTCATCAACCATCACCATTAGGTAGGCTGTTTCATTTGCTTCTTTTGTAACTGAAGTGACTGCTGTGGATGCAGATGGTTGCTGAAGTGGAGCCGCTTCATTGGCAGTACCTTCACCAGCTTTCTTCTTTGATGCTTCTGATTCCGCCTTTTTCCGCTGCTCATCCATTTTCTTCAAATGGTTGCACAAATATTGAACCTAAATTTTCCTGTAAAATTAATAACGAAGGCATTCCTACCGTTTCTACTGATTTCAGCAGCCGTTTGGGCGTACTTTCACGGTTGGAAATCTCCTTCAGCAAGTTTGGCAGGCTGTTTTGTCCTGAAATTATATGAAAGTCAAAATACAGTGCACAGGTGAGGCCATTAAATTAGGTCTTAGGTAAACTAGAAATTTAGATTTATTAAAAGGTATTTGGTATTCCACCAAAATTTGGTTATCATAGTGATGCGATCCTTTAGCGGAAGCGCGGTCATGTGAATAGTGAAGACATCGAACTCACCGATTGAATCCTGAATTGCTTCCAATTGCTTTTTGAGTTGTTGACCTTGTAACTTGACGGATTCGTGAATGGCATCCAAAATTGATTGGCGCTCGGGTGGAACAGCGCGCAATAACTCGACCAGAAGTACACGGCCATCGCGAAGAACATCATCAGCGGAGCACATCATAAGAACCTAAAAACATTCAACATCGGAGATCACGTGTCAATATGCCCTCTAGTATTTTCAGAAAATAGTAAAAAAAGAAACTCACATTGATAATTTCTCTCAAACGAGCGCTAAGCCATAAATATGATTCCTTTGAAATTTTTTCATGAAAATCCGATTGAATAGACTGTGAAAGCTTAAATAAACTATTGTTTGAGTGCAAAAACAAGAACTAAAAGAACTAACCGATGAGATTATGCGTATTAATTTGCCAGATAAATCAGGAGTATCCTTCACAATATTTGAATTGATAAACTTAAGAAGCTGCGCTAATGGAGACGATTCGATTGTATCCGCAACGACTTCATGCATTGTTGAAATTGGCCTGTCCCTTCGCGTTTCCTCCATACTCTTCTCATTAATGCTAAAAAGAAAATTATCTATCACTCCCTACAAATGTTCATCCAAATTTTTACCTCCGAACATTATTCCAAAAGTGAGATATTGCTGGCGGATGCTCTGTCTTGAGTGAAGTTTGGCGGATTTGCTTGGACATAAAATTCCGAGGAAAACTTCGAGCAAGAACTGCCATTGTATCAACAATGCAATGGGCAGTTGGCATTCGAGCCTGTTGGTTTACATAAACTAAATATCAATATTCAAATCGGGTCTAACATAAGCAGATTAGCTAAATGGTGATTACCTACACGCGGCGCAATTTGAATAACTCGCTCATGTCGATTCACTGGGCCGTGTAGACGAAGTCCATTGACCCATCCAGTTTGGAATTTGCCCATTTCAGATGCTTCAGTGTTGTCCAGCGCTTCGAACTTATCCAATCCGTCGAACATTGACAACAAAGCCCATATTGTGAAATCACATGTGCCAGGGTGCATGCAAAGCATTTTTAAAAGCTTCTAAATTTATCATTTAGTTAAAAAGTTCTGGTGTAATGAACTCATCAAACCTGAAGTCGAGAAACATCCATTTTCTCATGGTCAAGCAAGAACAGCAAAATCAGTGTACAAATGGAATCACGGTCAAGCAATTGAACGACGCGCTCAGTGTTCGGATGAGAAGAGGTTCCCTCGCCATGCGCACGAACTGTTCCTCGGTGAGCAAGGTAACGAGGCATTGCAAAATGTCGATAATGATGATGTCGTAAAGCGTGGGCAGCTGCCTCTTGTTGAGCAAGGCGCTGTGCCTGTCTCTGTCGAGTCAATTCTTGTTGGCGCTGATGATCACGGACAACTTCATGAAAGATGTCTTCAGGCAAAGCTGCCAGGAAAGCCGGATCCATGCCTATTTGAAATTAATTAGGTGCAAATTACAACTCAATAAAATGCTCTCTGAAGTCCTACCTTCCGGGATTTCCATCCCCATCATAGCAGCAATTCGCTCTGGCGGTAACTCATTGTCAGGATTTGCTGCAGGAGCATTAGGCGTCTGATTGATCTGTTGCTGCAGCAGATGGTCTCGAATAACCTATAAGACAAATTGTGCATTTAAATGTTAGCATGTTAAGTTGAACCTCTTGTCGCATTTCAAAGGGAAGCGCAGCTAAGAAGGCTGGATCCACTCCTTCAGGAACTATCGGAACTTCTGCTGCTACTTGCTGCGGTTGAGCAATCTGTTCACGAGGCCCTTGACCTTCTGCATCGGGTTGTTGTTGCGTGCTGGAAGTAGGCAATTCCTGCAACTGTTGTTGCTCGTCAGTAGCAGGCACATCGCTAGGCGTGGGCAAAGCAGAAGGCTGATCCGCTTGAGCTGGGTGCTGCTCATCCTCGGGTGCGTTCTGGGCTTGTTCAGACTGATCCACCATCATTTGATTGGAACTATCAATTGCTTGGCTGGCTTCAATTGGAATAGGTTGCATAACACCATCAATAGGAGCTGGGACATCAGTTGTGCTTTGCTGGGGCTGCTGTGAAGTCTCTCCATCAACCTCTGCGGCTGGTGGATCTGGTGGCACTTCGATAAGTCCGATAAGATACGAAGAAATTATTGCTCCAAACGTAAACATCGATTGATAATCCAAAAGTCGACACCATTCGGAAAGTCTGTCAAGGAAGCAGGGAAGAAAACGATCTTCGGTTGATTCTCTGGCGAGTGGAGGACCAAATCCAGCCTAAAATATAAATTGTGATATCAAACAACAGAAATTAAAAGTCAGGTATGAGGGGTGAGCATGAGCAGATCTACCCCTCTTCCCGTTCCCCGCCGGACACTTTCCAACTTCTGGTTTATAATTTTGCAAAAAATGCGAATAACACAGTGAATGAAAACTTCCAAAATAGAAAATTTTTTCGATTCCTTCCAAAGAATAATGAAGATAAATATTTCCCACCATTGTAGCGAGTAGCTGATTCAGCGCGATATTTCCATGTGATCCCATTTCCCTAATCCGATTAGCATTCAAGGCGTTTGCGGTGAATCGGTCGATTTCAAGCATATTCCGGGCAAATGCAGGTGAATGAGGGTTGCCGCGAATGCGTAAAACGGTTCCAGCGGTCCGCGGATGATGGACTCGATGATGAGCAAAGACCTATAAAAAGCAAGCAAATAGAAAAGAAAGATCGCGATTTTCAAACTCACTTGCTGCAGCTGATGCGCGGCAAAGTTGTTGATGTGGTCATTGATTGTACGAACTTCCTGTGTAAGCCCACCAAGGTCCGCCAAGTCGAAGTAATCAACCAAGGCATCCTTAATACAAAAATGTTAAAAATCTTTTTTAATCATGTCAAAAACCTCGAAATCTGCCAATGTTTCCGCTTCGTCTTCATCATCTTCCTCGTCATCATCATCCATTTCTTCAAGTTCATCATCAACAGCAATGTTCGGATGAGGCAAGTGTTCATGCGCGCCTCCAGTTTCTGACATGTGGTCATCCTCCATAGCATCTTCATGATGAACTGGTTCTTGAGCCATTTCTTCGGCAGTGTCAACATCTTCATCTTCCGAATCGGGAGGCGTATCATCTTCGCTGTTATCATCATCGTCCTCTTGTGTAGTGTCCAATTGCTCTTCATGAGTCCGCTCTGAATCCACCATCGAAACCGAAACATCAGCCGGATTAATGTCTCCTTGATCTGCCAATTGAGTTCCGCCACCCTCTTCTTGGATTGTATTCGCAGATTGATCAGACTGTTGGACAGCAACATTGGTCGTGGCACTCCTTTGTTCTAACAAATCACCAGCACCATCCTCGTATGCAAAATGATGTTGATCTGCCAACGAAGAACGCCACTCGATCTGGTGATGGTGTCGATCGCCATCTGTGGACCAGTCTAAACCTCCGGTATTCTTGGAAAGCATTCCTTCAAGCAGCTTGAACAAGGTATCCAAAGCATCCGAGCCTTTTTTTTCATGTAACTAAAAAATAGTATTAGCTATTGTTTTTTTTAAATATACAAAAATCTACCGGAATGCTCCATGTTGTCTTGACAAAATCGTTCACCAAATTCTTTTTGTAAATGCTCTTGACAAATAAATTTCCCATCTTTGCTGATGTACTTAACGTTTGAGAGCTGCTAGCCTGAATTAAAAATATTTAGAAAACCGTATTATGCAAGATAAATTTTTTATTATATTTGCTGTTTATTGAAACACTTTCAATGGAAAAAATAAAAATGGTGCTCCCCTCCCCCTATCAAAAATAGCTCATTCAATCAGCCCACCCGTCTAAGATAAAAAAGATAGCGCACTCAACTCCACCCTATCGCCTGAGGCCTGACACTATAATATTAGTCCCTAATGCGGTTATAAAAATTTTATTAATATTTCCCCGGAAAAATCTAATTTGTCATGAAGCGCATATCTAAAAAGATCAAAATATTCACCTGCTGGGTACATTCCTTGAGATGTATTGTCAACCTTGCCAAAAGTGTAACTTTGTCAGCAAACTTTGCGGATGATTTGTTCATTTCAGCTATTGTGACAAGCTCATCAGGTATTTTCTTTAGATTTTCGTGGCCCAAATGCAGCAACGTCTTGATGTCACCAACCACTACATCGGTAATTCGTTGGTTCGACGCATTGGAAACAAGTTCAGACAACAGAGATCTGGCCCACGTTGAAGTGTCAGAATTTTCATCGATTCCATCTGATAGTAGGTACTTCTCAATGATCCATCGAATAACAGAATGCCCATCCTGCATAGTCTCGGCAAAAATTGTTGTGCCAGTTGGGTAGCTTCGAAATATCTCCGCAATGAACTTCAGAAGATTGGATGGTTGAATAAGCCGGTCTTGCTTGGCCGTCTCGCCCAGTGATTCCAAATGAACAAGTTCAGTGACAACAAGTTTTAAGACCTTAAAAAAAATGTAAAAAACTAATGAACCAAAGGAAATCAACCA
This sequence comes from Hoplolaimus galeatus, assembly GCA_016432905.1. NCBI lineage: Eukaryota > Metazoa > Nematoda > Chromadorea > Rhabditida > Hoplolaimidae > Hoplolaimus > Hoplolaimus galeatus. The sequence goes on from JAEHOL010000132.1 coordinate 8,194, forward strand.
TACCATCTGGATCGTTTGTGGAACAGAAATTGTCGATTCATTTGCTTTGCTTTCCTCATCAGGAGTCTTGAGCTGAAGTTCATTTTGTTTGAGCACTACACATTTCTTCACAACATCAATGTAAGTGCTTGGAAGTCGAACTGCCAAAGGAGTCAACAAACGCAGCACACGCTAATGTATATTTAAATAGAACTTAGAGCGAAAAAAAGTTAAAAGAAGAAACCTTCCAATCCTTTTGATAACGTTTAGTCCTCATTGCATGCCGTTGCGAAGTAAATTCCTGTAGTGAAATTGGCTGGCCATTGCATGTTGCACGGACCATTTGCTCGAATGCAGCCTCGAGTACCGCTTGATCGGAATCAATTATCTGGCGCAGAATCAGAGTTGTCAGAACGTTCAGTACCGACCCGTTGATCCCCTTACACTTCAACTGCAACAACGCTTGGACTCCGTCGTACTTAATTTAAAAAGTATTGCACAACATTGGAAGTAAAGCATAAGCAGTCAAAGATCAAAAATACTCAACAATTAATTACTGTCTGGTAGTGTCAAATTTTAAAAATTTTAATGAAATTTTTGCCGATGAGGGGTGATCCGATTTTACTCCTGCCTAGCTACTACTCTACTGGCTCCTGTTCTGACCTTACCTTGAGAAATTCTTCGGCCATTCCACTCATTGAAACTAGGCGAAGTAGAAGAGTCAGTGTTGTACAAGCCATCTCAGCTTCCAAAGGCACAACTTCACTTGATTTGAGCAATTTGAGGATCCCTCTGATAATGAAGCGATGACGGTCAGATCCACAATTGAGTTGAACTTCCGATTGAAGCAGTTGATCAATTGAAAAGTTCTCACGCAGATCAACCTTTGCATAAATTGGCACGGAAGCATGTAATGGATGGAAGCTTTGCTGCTGTTCCGGCACCAAACGTTTTGACATCTCGTTGAAATCGATGTGGTAGGTGCGTTGGGCCAATGTAATACGTAGTGACTTCTTGTTTTCTCTAACCGCTCTATTCAGCTGAGATACAGACAGCGGTGGGAACTCGCGCCATTCACCAACACCTCCGTAGTGATCATCGACGGACCAATAATACCACTAAATTAATTAATGCATTTCTAGAGAAAAATTTTTAGAAATCGCATTTCAAGCGAAAGCCTCATTTGAGGCACAAAAAACCAATGTTTGAACCGAAATAACAAAAATTTAACCAATTTCATTGATGAAAATAAGAATCTTTAAAATGTTTACTAATTGGTAAAAAACCACACGTACGAATTTTGAAAAATGTCTAACCACTGCGTAAAATGGGCAAATTTATGAGCACAGAGATGATAGGGGTTCAAGGAAATTTTTAGTGAAAAAATAACAAAAAGTTCAAAAGCACTATCCCATGATTTCGGCCTAATCGCTAACACAAATATACCACAAAATGTATATTTTTTCTTACAATGAATAATGTGGAAGTATAAACTCTGGCTAACCTGAAAATGGCTTCCGTCTGCAATTTTCTGAAGAACCTCTTGTCTAAGATCAGCACACTGCTCCTTCTCATACATGTCCAAGAAAAGCAGAGTAGGTGACAGCAATTTTCGCGTCAAATTTTTGCTGCAATCCCCATTTACGTGGGATTCAAAGAGACTGTAGATTTTATCATAAGTACCCATATTTAATCTGTAAAACAAAAAATTTATTAGCTGCGCGAAAAAGGGCACTCGATTTGGGGGTTAGTTACATTCTGGAAAACCTTACACCAACCCTTTCTGCATGCACGCTAAAATGTGCGTAGAGTGCACGGGGTAAACCCAAAATGTCCCCACACAAAATATTTTCTATTACGTTTGTCGTGCTATTATGTTGCGGTCGTAACTTTAAATCAACTTCCGAAAATTTTTTCCCAAACTTATTTAGAGCAGTTTTTATTCTGATGAGGCTATTCTGTTCTGTTTTTTCTCCGTAAATTTAGCTGTGAAAAATACTTTATTTCTCAAAATTTTTCAATTTTTATTGGTTCAAAAAATTTTTTTTTTTTTGGAGCCGACGAGCCGAGGCGACTACAGTTAGAACGAAGGCGAAGAGGTGAAACAAAAATTTATTTTGCTCCACTTCATACCTTTTCAAAAAATTTTGGCTCCTGTTCAGTAG
>JAEHOL010000133.1:0-10330 GCA_016432905.1 Hoplolaimus galeatus
CCAAATTACTGTTTCATTGAATCTTGGACAGTTGTATGGAAAGATATTAATCCCTCTTTAGAATGGGACCTTCTTTACAGGGCCAAAAATTCGTTTTTTCATACTCCCAAAAATTGGAAGTCAATTTGTACGGCTTATAATTGGTTGGCCGAAGAACGAATAAAGCATATAGTGAGATCTAGGGTAGATTGCCCTTTGCCCACAGCCCAATCATCTGATCATAATTTAGATCGAATAGTCCAGAGCCCTTTCACAGTCACACCTAATTGGCAAAATTCCAAATACAGTCCAAAGTCAGCATACAAAAATTCAATTTTCGGAAGCTATTAGCCAAATCCCCGTTGAAAGTTGGGGAAAATTAATTATTGAATTAAAGAAATCACATTTTGGCTCAAAATACACATTTATTTTCTCCGGAAGAATCACTCCAAGAAGTAACTGGCAGCCAGAATCTGACTCCCCCGAGCAAGAATATTATCTTAATCATTATCGATCGTTAGTTGCTACAGCAATTTCTGAGCAGTCCGAAACTAAATTTACTGCCCAGGATCAGATAATTTTTACCGAAGATCGCAATCAAACAATTTACTCATTATTCTTAGTGTCATTTTCCAACCGAATCATTAGCGATCTTAAATCTAGCTGGGAAATTGCCACTCCAGCTCTTTGTTTGACTACGGCCTCATATTATTTACATCATCCATTAAAATCAGAGGTCTAGATATCTGGACCAAGAATTTTATAAGGGTTAAGTAAGGCAATAATAACGGAATCCTCCGATTCTGAACGTTCCCGTTCACCCCTCAGCTCTCGTAGTCCGTCTCCGAAAAATTTACATAATAATAAGCTGAGTGATCAAAAATTACTGGCACCCAAAAACAGGTCAAAAAATCGATACCCTCAATACGAAAGCATAATAAAAAGTCGTGCTCAGTCCAAAAATAGTAAAATAGTGCACGCTGATCGAATTACTAATCCTAAGCCTAATTTGCCTAAGGGAACTAAAAAAGGATTTAAACCTCCACCCCGTAAAATGAACCTTGAAATGGATCAACAGTTAGAAGATTTGAAAAACCAAATTGAGCTTGTTAAAGAGCTTTTAGAGAAACCTAAGCCCCAACATGCTTTAATACCTCTCCCAACTAAATTTTCCGGGAGAAATGATCCACGTGATTTTGAAACTTTTCTTAAGGAATTTTGTAAATACGGGGATGCTCATGATTGGGACGATAGAAAATTAGCTAAATCATTCGCCAGTTTCTTGCAACATGAAGCCTTAGCTATTTATGATTTGTTAAGCGAAGCTGAACGGTCCACCTGGGGTACCTTAAAAAGATCAATGGCAGAAAAGCTCAATCAAGATTCCCCATTTGACGTGGCCCGAACTCAATTAAGGGATCGATTCCAACGCCCAAACGAATCCGTTGCTGAATTTGCACAGGCTATTGAATCTTTGGTAAAAAAGGCCTATCCCCGTACAAAAAATTTTTCGGATGAGCAGCGTCAGGAATTTGCTGTCCAAGATTTTCTCCATGGCCTCAAATACGAATTACGTGAGCACCTTTTAAAACAGGAAAGACGGCCTGGAACACTTTCCGAAGCTATTTCTCGCGCGCAAAAATTAGAATTAACTCTAAAACAATTAAAAGAAGAAAGAGATAGGAATAATGCCTCCGCGCGGAATGAAGCATTAGAAAGAGAGCAAACTCGTTTAGCGAAAGAATTAGAAAAGCTAAAAACCAAAATGGCGAATGAAAAGACTGAAAATGTGAATGCCATTCAAACTCCTCAAAATTCCAAAACCCAAGGCCAGAAGGCAACATTTAATGCTCAAAATTTGCCATTTGGCCAACCTCCAATTATTCCTCCAGGATGGATGCCTCAGGGTATCCATTGGCCACCCAACTGGAATACAATACCAAATCAATTATGGCAAGCTGCCCCGTTTTGGCCGAACCCAATAACAACACATTTTCAGCATAAAAACCAATTTCCTTCCCAAAATGGCCCTAATTTTGCCAAAGTGCAACAAAATCAGTTCCTACCAAAACAAGTACATAATCCGAATTTTGCTCCTTTAAAATTTGGGAAACCGAAATTTAATATACAATCCCAACCTTTTTCTGGAATTCCTAACGCAAACCAATATTGGACTCCACCAGCTAATAATAGTTATCCGAACAGCAAAAATTTTAATAAAACTCCCCCGAGAAAAGGCAGAGGAGGATATCCAGCGCCCATAAATTCCCTCATGCCATTTATGGGATTATTAGCCTTAATCTTTATTCCTTTGGCTTATTGTGATTGTGCAAATCCACAAATTCCGCCAAAACTTGCTAATTGCAACTCCGATTTGAACTCAATAGGCGGTAAATGTCAAAGAGAAGTTAAGGTCAATGAAACCAATGCCCGCAAAATTCTTTACATTTCTCCAACTGAATGTTGGAATTTACTTTATGAAAAAGTCGATGAATTGAAAAATGAAGGGCTGAGCAGTTCAATCTGGATTTCTTGGACAAAAGAGATACTTTTAGATGCTGGAAAACGAACTTATAATTGGACACATTTATCGTTAGGATTAATCGAGTCCAGTGACGGCATCGAAGTCAGCAGTCGAATTATGGGCAAAATAAAATGTCCAATTTCACCAAATTACTGTTTCATTGAATCTTGGACAGTTGTATGGAAAGATATTAATCCCTCTTTAGAATGGGACCTTCTTTATAGGGCCAAAAATTCGTTTTTTCATACCCCCAAAAATTGGAAGTCTATTTGTACGGCTTATAATTGGTTGGCCGAAGAACGAATAAAACACATAGTGAGATCTAGGGCAGGTTGCCCTTTGCCCACAGTCCAATCATCTGATCACAATTTAGATCGAATAATCCAGAGCCCTTCCACAGCTACACATAATTGGCAAAAATCCAAATATATTCCAAACTCAGCATACAAAAATCCAAATTTTCCGGCTATCGCCAGTCCTATCAATCAGGCTTTTGATTGGATTAAAAATTCTGCTGACAATTTGTCACAAAATATTCAAAATTGGGCTAACAATACCACAGAATTTGTGGAGGAAAGTTTTCAAAATTATACTAATGAAATTGGCCAACGCATAACCAAACCAATCGATGATGCCAAAAAAGCCCATTCAAGCATTAAAGAATTCTTTTCAGCATTTTTCTGGTGGACAAAATTGATATTTTTCATAATTTTGGGAATATTAGTCCTAATTTTTGGCGTGTTTTTGTGCTATAAAGGATATGCGGTTTATGTCATAATCCGCACTTTTTTGCGTGGCATAAGTTGGCCTTGGCGTATATTGGGAATTAATGTTGTTAATACCGAAAATTCCCAATCTAACCCACCAGAAAACTCATCACATTATAGTGAGGTAGAATTCAATGAATTTAATAGAGATAATCGATCCGAAATACCACACATTAAAAATCCAAAGCCAAAAACGAATTCAAAAAATCGCCAGCACAGAGTGCGGTACCAAAGCGCTAGTCCATCCCCAAAAACAACATTAAGAAGATCAAGACGTTATGCATCCTGTGAAAGCACAGTTACTGGGAAGAATATACCCAGAAGCAAAATCCCTTCAGCACCGATAGAAGAAAGGTGCCATTTTCCAACAAAACATCGTAATAAATCACCTGTGCGGTATTGTGATTTTAGCTTTATGATGTATTGCCCGGGGCATCCCCAGCAACTCTGGATGTTACCTTTTGGGCCCGGAGGATGTCAGGCATTTGTTGACACATGCTCATCTATTTCCTATGGCCCATTGCACATTTTTCTTTCTGCTGGGTATATAATACAAGATTCTGATGCCGTTGACTTGTTATTTGCTGGAGGGCAGAAAATATCTTTTAATAAAATTGTAACTACCCATTTGGCACCCATGGGATTACAATACATTAAAGTCAATTTTTGGGTTTCGGACGACCCTTTTTGCCCCTTGGTAATTGGAAATGATCAATTGTCTCTTTTAAATGAAGCCGGAATCTGTTTCACATTTAAAGAAAACGGTGAAATAGTCTTTGATTACACCGAATTTTTATGGAAAAATGACGACGAAATCCAGGCACTAACAAAAGAAACGTTTTTCTTAAAAACGAATATTCCTCAAAATGTTAAAATGAGCATTCGAAACCCATTGGCGATGAAGCCAGACAATTTATATCTTTTTACAAGTGCCACCCCAGAAAAATTTGATATTACCCCACGTGTTATTAAAGGCCACCAAAATGAATTTGAGACGACGATAACAAATCGCGATTTTAGAGCATTTACTATATATTCCGGCACTAAATTAATGAAAGGGGAATCCACTGGAGCCCCAATTCAAGAAATTCCTACGGATATTGAAAATTTCTCGGCCCCTTCAAATGGTCCTCTCTATTTAAATTTGTTTGAATCTCCGGAACAACACGAGTCGTTTATAAATTATTTAAGTACATCTGTACAAGACGATTCTGATGAATTATTTTCTTCTCATCAATCCTGCTCCCAAACTTTAAATGATCAAGCTGAAAAAAGATCACCACAAAAGGAATTCACGCTTCGGAGCCAAGTCCCTATAATTTCATGTCAACTTAATGAAGTTGACATTCTTGCTATGTTCGATACCGGCGCCACATTTTCTTTTATCAAAAATGACATATTAACAAACATAATGGCTGAAATAATAAACGACTGCCCGGCGCCTAATATTTTAGCCGGAGGCATTTCACCGCTCTCTATTATAGGGAAAAGTGAACTTTCTTTAAAAATTTGTGGGCAAAATTTCAACATTCAGCCATTAGTTGTCCAAAGTGACACGATTCCGGTAGATTTTATTATTGGATCAGACATAATAAACCTTTTATGTAAGTTTTTTGGCTCAGTAACATTAACTAATGATTCCCTTCAGATAGGAATCAAATTAATCCCACTAATCAATAAAGTTTGGGATTCGCCTGTTTCTTTTTTAATTACCCATAAACCAATTCTTCCTATTATTCCGGTCGCATTGAATGGTCGACCTCTTTCTGCTCTTTTTGATTCGGGAGCAACTGTAACATACTGTCCCGAACATATATTTCGATTAATTGGGCTAAAATTAAACCCTTTGCCGAATTCAATAACGGCCCGCACTGCCAATCAATCATTCTTTAAATTTTTAGGAAAATGTAACGTTCAAATAACCATAGGGGCTTGTTCCATCTTTCATGAAATTTTGGTTTCGGAAAATAATGCATGTCCATCTCAGCTTCTTATTGGAACAGATTTTATTAGAAAGTTAAATGAGAATGGTTATAGTGTAGAATTAGAATTGAATCAAAATCAAATTTTAATTGGAAATGAACCTATTCAATTTATTGCTTATTTAAATACCTCGATTACACCCTTCGGTTCAATAGAAGACGATACACGTTATCCAGTTATAATAAATGCCGAAACTGAAATCGAACCGATGAGCGAAACACTGCTTCGCTGTCGAATAAGCCCCTCCATCCCTCAGGGCATTTTTCTTCTCAGCCCTCCCCCGATAGTAAACCACCCACTATTGATTGGAAAATTAGTTGTCTCCCCTGATGTATTTAATATAACTCCAGTCCAAATTCTTAATTTGACGAACAAAAAAGTCATTATTCCAAAAGGGGAACTGATTGCGCAACTCGAATTAATTAAACATTCCGAAAACATTCGAGAAGTACCTTTTGGGCAAAATAATAATCGGCAAGCCCAAAATTATTCTAATTTAATTCATTGGATTAATAGTTGTAGCAATATTCGGGAAAACTCCGAATTATTAAGCCAACTAAACCTGGAAAATACCATATTTAATAATGATGAAAAAGAAAAATTAAAAATTCTTGTAAACGAATATCAAGAAATTTTTAATGAAAAAAGTAACTATCAGGGTTCGATAACACATAAAATTGATTTGTTGCCAGGCTCTGCTCCTGTTGCAATGAGAATGTACCGGGCCCCTATGACTGTTAAAGAATCGATGAAAAAACACATCGATAAAATGTTAAAACATGACATAATTGAGCGATCCAAATCGCCATTTGCCAGCCCTGTGGTAATGGTACCGAAAAAAACAGGTGAACTTAGGTTCGCCATCGATTACCGTAAATTAAATGCCATTACGATCAAACAAGTTTATCATTTGCCATTAATACCCGAAATCCGAGACGAAGTTTCGGGTAAAGCAATTTTTTCTTGTTTTGATTTTTCTCAGGGTTTTCACCAAATCCCAATGGACCCGGCTGATAGAGAAAAAACAGCATTTACATGCTTTTTAGGACTTTTTCAGTTTAAAAAAATGCCATTCGGACTATGTGGGGCACCTACAACTTTTACCCGGGCTATGAACGAAATTAAAGAACATTTAAGTTCCTCATTTCTCATATATATTGATGACGTAATTTTGGCCTCTAATTCAACAGAGGAACATTTATTAGACATTGCACAATTTTTTGAAGTTGTACGCCAATTTGGTATGAGATTAAAACTTAACAAATGCCAATTTGGCCGAACACAAATACGATATTTGGGCTTTTTAATTTCGAAAAATGGGATAAAAATTGATCCAAAAGATCTCGAACCCATCGAAAAAACGCAACCTCCCAAAACTTTAACAGAATTGCGCTCTTTTATTGGTGCTGTAAATTATTTTCGAAAATTTATTCCAAATTGTGCAAAAATTATGGGACCTCTACATAACTTAACAAAAGAGGGTGCCTTTAAACACGTTAGAGACTGGTCTGAAAAGGAATGGAATTCTTTTAAATTAATTAAAGAAAAGTTAAAAAGCGCCCCCGTACTTGCTCCGCCCAATCCTACCCGACCTTATACTATTGAAACAGATGCTTCTAAACACGGTTTAGGAGCTATACTCTTACAAGAAGGCCACCCCGTTTCATTTTCATCTCGAGTATTAAAAGACCCAGAAACTCGTTATCACATAAATGAGCTGGAGGCACTGGCCATCCAGTATGCTTTATCTGAATTTGAACCTTACATAATGGGTACGGGCACTACAGTAGTACGCACAGATAACAGTGCGGTAGCATCATTACTTACAAGAAAAGACCTAAAAGGTCGATTGGCTCGCTTCCAATTGGCCATTCAAGCCTATGACATTAATATTCAACATAGATCAGGTAAATCAAATTGGTTTGCTGACTATCTCAGCAGATATGTAAATGTAATAACACGTGCCCAAAAAGCTCAAGCTCATAATGATCAATATCTAATCGATTCGGATTCGGATGACAAAATTGAAAATTTAGAGAATCCATTAACAAATAAAGACTATAACTTTTTGCAAGAAATTATTGATGCCCAAAAACAAAATCCCGATTTAAGAAAAATCATTGATGGGATAAAAGGGTTTCTTCCATCTAATAGCATAATACGCTCAAAAATTGAACTAAAATTAGAAAAATACATTATTTTTGAAGATGCCCTCCACAGAATAGACAAAAACGGGGCCCTTAAATTAGTGATTCCATATTCCCTCCGGGAACAATGCTTCAGAGAAATGCACGAAAGGGCTGGACAAGGTGGACACCTAGGGGTTAACAAAACAGTTGAAAAAATGCGGAAGCGTTTTTACTGGCCAAAAATGGACCGGGATATTCAATCTCTAGTTAAATCATGTATAAAATGCCAACAAACTAAAACACCATCGAATCAAACACATGAAGAGTTATACCCAATCAATAAACCTTCTATTCCATTTCAACACGTGCATATTGATGTTATTGGCCCAGTTATTCCATCAACCAAGGGCCGAAAATATATTCTCACAATAGTTGATGCATTCTCAAAATATATTATTAGTTGGCCATTGCGGGAACAGAGTGCCCTGACCATTGCACAAACTTTAATCGATGTTTTAATAACAAAACACGGGGCTCCAGAATGCATTTCTAGCGACCAGGGGCGAAATTTTGTCTCGGAAATTTTATCCGACTTAGCATTATTGTTCGGATTTAATCAAGTTTTTTCGGTCGCTTATCATCAGAGTGCAAATGGGCAAGCGGAATTAGCCAATAAAATAATCAAAAATATACTAACAGCCACAGTAAATGAAAATGGACGGGATTGGGACAATCAGCTACAGTTGGCCACAATGGCCTATAATAGCGCAATTAATGCAACAACAAGAGAAAGTCCGTTCTTCTTAATCCATGGAAGACAAATGGTCTTCCCAATAGACAGAATTTTGAATTTACCCAAAAATGAAAATGAGTCAATTTTCAGAGAAAAATTAGCTGAAAATATGGCAAAAATTTGGGAAATTACCAAAAATCACATTGAATGCAGCCAGGAAATTCAGAAAATTAATTATGATTTAAAATCGAATCCCTCCGAAATTAAAATTCAGGACTCAGTACTAAAAAAGGTCGAAATTCCTGAACACAAATTTGCGAAAAAATGGGAAGGTCCATTTGAGGTAGTTCATATAGAAAAACCCAATATTACTATTAAAAATGGTGATAAATTAATAAAAACTCACCTAGATAAAGTCAAGCTTTTTCATCCACCTCAAGCCCTACCTCTCACTTTAATTGCCACAATTTTGGCAATTCCCGCAATAAATGCTGCTGATCAGGCCAAAAATTCACCAAATGCCGATCTATTTTGGCCAATGGTAGCAATTGCTTTTATATTGGCCATCCATCTATTTATCGACCTCCTCTTTAGAGTCCGAATAATTGGTCAAAGATTTCGGGAAATTGCCCAAGCATTTGACAATTGGAGGAGGCCTCCACGTCCTCCCCGACGTCGGCAAAATAATATTCCTCAGAGACGTCATCATTGATAAATATGTAAAATAAAAATAAGTATTTATTCACATTATACATTATTTTTTTATACTGTCATATTTGTTATTATTTATATGACATACTTCCGCGTTAATTTTAACAATTCATATTGTTTATCGCGATCTCATATTCAATTTTTTTTTAAAAAAATGTTTTTTTTTATATAGATCGCATATTGATTATTATCACTATCGAACTTGAATTATTTAATATGGACACCGAACAAAACGCGGATAATAACAACTCGAATCCGGGAGTGATTGCCACCTCGGAATCTCAAATTGTGTCTACAATGCAACCAACATCGACTGGAACCGTCCATAATCCTCTACCAGTCATTCCGCAGCCGCAAATGTATCACATTATTCACCCTTCGCCACTTCAATCTATGGCTAATCTCGGTGCGGCACTAAACTTCCCCAACTTGAATGCGCCGCCACCTGCGCCAACAATGCCGGCCAAAATAATGGCGGACCATTTCGATGATTTGCATGTGAAAATGGATATCCTCCTTGAAAAAATGGACTTCGTCGAAGAGAAGGTGGCAGCATTGTAAAATTATAAAAATTAATACAAATAAAAAGTATTATAAAGGTGGCATCAATGGATGTGAAATTGACTGCAATTGAGAGTGGTGCTGTCCCGCCACCGCGCAAAATTGCGCGAGCATCCTCAGCTGGACCCAACAACGAAAAGGGAGAGAGAGCTGACGACGACCACAACAAAGGCGGAAAGTCCGGCTATAATCCTGGTCAGCGCCGAGGCGGATTTAAGCCGCGCTACCAGCAACATTACTACCAGCAGCCGGGTTACCCAATTCCATCCTACTCATATCCGGTTCCGGCATACGGATATGGCCCGCCTCCTTTGATGCCACCGCAAGCTCCCCATGCCTTCCGTCCTCCTCGTTTCCAGAAGAAATGAGTAAGTTGCCCCATTTTTAAATATAAAATTATATCTATTTATTAATTAAATTTTTCTTTTTAAGCCATCGGTAATGTTTCAAAAAGTTGTATAAATCGATTTTTAATCCTATCTTATTGAAGGAGACAGCCGCTTGCTCACCATCGACCTTGCCAGAACCTTCTCATCGATCGCCATGCACAACTTCCATCACTCTTGACAGTTGCCATTGTTTGCTAATGTTGTCATCTCCCATCACGGTCAAGTCTAATTGAATTATTTCTTCCTCTAATATTCAGTTTTCTTTTATTCACATCTTCTATTCTAATTAATTATTAATTAATTATAAAAGACATGGCCAATCAACAACCTTTAACATATAGCCTGGCATTCTTGCAGCACCCTGCAAACCCCAAATAATATGCCCAATTTAGATCCCTGCCCAATACTTTGATCAATTATGATCAAATAGTCCTAATAAAAAAAAAATTTTAGCCAGGCTAATTTGGCAACTTCAATTAAAAAAAAATATATATCCAAAAAACACAACTACTTCCATAATTAATGGGGCCAATATATGGGTACAAACATTGGAT
>JAEHOL010000134.1:0-10322 GCA_016432905.1 Hoplolaimus galeatus
ACATATAATAAATCGGGTATTATAACCTTTAGGAGGCCCTTTTTTGAAAATTTTTATTTTTCACTTTGAACACGGTCTTTGGGGCTGATTTTAACAAAACATGGGTTTTAAAGGATGGGGAGCCGAATTTGACGTCCGTTTGCCTTTAACTTACCCACGTGACCGGTTCACTTGATGCATCACGTAAAATTACGTGAAAATCCGAAATGAAGTCCAATCGATCCGGAGCCATTACCAATGCATTCTTCAGCCTATTTCCAACCCAAATAGCCTTTGAGCGTCAAAATCAGTCAAGTCTTAACCAAGTTATGGCCAAAACAAAAATGTGAGTTTCTTTTCTTTTTTATATACCGAGCTTATCTGCGCTATAGGTTTGCTTAAACTTGGTTAATTTTAATAATTAAGGGCTCATTTTGTCGGAAATGGACAGACGAATGCATTGGTAATGATTTCGGATCGATTGGACGTCATTTCGGATTTTTACGTAATTTTACGTGATGCATCACGTGAACCGGTCACGTGGGCAAGCTAGCGGCAAAAGAACGTCAAATTCGGATTCCCCATCCTTTGAAACCCACGTTCTGTTAAAATCAGCCCCAAAGACCGTGTTCAAAGTGAAAAATAAAAATTTTCAAAAAAGGGCCTCCTAAATGTTATAATACCCAATAAATCTTTATATTATCTTGTGATTTCTGCTTATTTACATTACAGTACGTTAATGTTGGTGTTTGGTGGTGCGGGCGGCTCTCCTAGCCTCCGATTGGGCCTATAGCTGGGCAGCCGACTACGGCAGCTGGCGAATCTCTCTCTCTGTCGACCCCGTCTCATTCGACATCCGACAACTGTCACATCCATCCGAATGGCTGCAACTCGTAAAGGGTTCGTTTATACTTTGATTGGTGTTTTACGTTGTTTAAAAAATTGGAGTGTCATCAAAATTTTCTGGTATGTGGGTGGGATTTATTCTGATATTAGGGTTGGTTGGAAATACAAAATTTGGAGCGTAAGATGCGAACTTTGAGGAATTTGAATTTGTTTTGGTGGACATATTTCTAGTTTATTTTAATGGCCTACCTTTCAAAATAGTTGGTCGCCGTCGGTGCGCGCGGGTTGCCGCACTTGCACGTCGTTCTTAATGCTGCGCTCCAAAAAGTGATAACTCGTTCGCATTCGCAAATTGCATGCAACACAACCACTGATTGGATAAACACGGCGGCGCAAAATGGAAGGGGGATAGAAATTAAGGATGTGTGTATTTCGCCTCTCTCTCTTTCCCTTCTTCGGTTGATTGACAGGTCCCTTTTGTTGGGTGGCGTCGCTCTTTTTCTCTCACTGCCCAATGAATTCAGATGATAAAAAATGTCTCTCGCGTGCATTTGTAAATTTACGCGTATTTTTTTCTGATTTTTGGATTTTCGGATACTACAGATTGTGATTGTACTCTCCAACAGAAGAAATTTTATTCTGACAGAATTTAAGGATTTTAGCCAGACCCACTCTTTTTCTACTCGTTGCGCGCTCTCTTGTTTACTCTCTTTCTCTCACTCCTTCCCTCTTTTCGCTCTGCCTTGTCACTCCATCCGTCTCCTTAATTTCCATCCCCTTCCCTTTTTGCGCCGCCGTGTAAAATCAACGCTAAACGAGGTTGCCAATTGCCATTCCAAAATGCTTTTTTATGAAACGAAATTTCATATGTACTATTCCTCCTTTTTATGTCTATTTTTTTTCCTTTGATATTTCATAAAAAGTCCATCAGTTGGAATGGCAACCTCGTTTAATTTTTACTTTACGGTATATGTATGGACTATGGAACAAGATTAGGGAATGACTTTTCTGGAAGCTAGACACAGAAAATATTGATGAGCGCCCAGCTGCGCTTCAAAAGGCTGACGAATATCAAAATCCCCGAAGAAAGTAGTGAGAAATACAGAATCCTTATCTTAAAGCATTAAACATATGCAAAAACATTTTTATTTTTATCCTTTATATGACAATTTGCATCAAGGAACAACATAAGTACTTATAGTGAATAATGAATGAGTAGACGGTATTGGCAACAAAAAAAAAATGGAGGGTGCAATAAAGGATCCTCCTCCTTCTAATGATGTTGCTGCGCCTTCCCTCTCCGACATGGCCATCAGTAACGCTCACAGCTCCCTGTCCACGGCTGTTGCTGGTCCGCCTCCTTTGTTCACCATCTTCGGCTGTAGCTGAAGAAGTGTTTCTCGATAGCGCCACGCATCCGTCGGCTTTCCAGCTCCAATTCGGTCAAAAAAGCGTCGTTGCCACTTGACACCGGCCTTGACTCGCTCTGCGCGCTCCGTCCGCTGCGCTTGCTCAATCGAACGTTTGGCTTAAAAATGCAACAGTCGTCCATCGTCTTCTGTCCAGTGACCCCCAATTACATACCTTGTGTTGCCAGCACCAAATTCTTCTGGAACAGAGCTGCAGTGACATGTCTCCACAGCCGACGGCTCTCCTTGTTCTCCTGTTGCGCGACCGGCACACATTCCTGCAATGCAACTTATAAAAATCGACGAATGGAATGGTAAAACTCAGTGGGGGGAGAGACCAACCTTTTGCACATTTTGCTTTTGGCGCACATCCGTGAAAAGCTGGAAGTCGCCGGTGCTCCCTCGGCGCGCGTCAATGCGTCCATTCCATGCGCCTTTCAGTTGCATGATCAGTTCCTTCTTCTGCTGGTTGCCGCCTTTGCCGAGGCGATGAAACACTTGGCCTTGAATTTGGTGAGCGCTGCCTCCGAGGAACGGCTTTGCCAGGAACTCGATCTCAGCCCAGTAATGTGTCTTGTCACAGCGAACCTCAGTCTGCATTTTGTAATGTCATTGCTCTGATATCTCAAATTCCAAACTGTACCTTGCCGCCAAATTCGATCCACGGCGACGACAAGATGGAACGTCCGTAAAGTGTTGGAAAAGTGAACACGTAGTCTTCGCCGAACTGAAAGTATTATGTTGTTGAAAATGCTCCAAAATACTTTTTCTTACTCTGTGCAATCTGAGTGTTGCATTGCCGATCATCTGGACTTCGATTGACAAACGCTGGTACAAAGATTTTGCGTAGATGTAGCCAGTACACGACACGCCGGCATCCGGATGTTCAGCGTAGAAGGCAGAAATAGGCGGGTGATGGCTGACTTGCTCCGCTATGAACGTGACCTGTATCAATGAAAAATGGAAAGTATCGAAAGGGTAAGGGCATACCTGGTCTACTCCCGATCCAGGGAAAGGTCCAACTTTTGTGGTGGCTTTTGATGGCTTCGTCCCAGGAATTGTCCAACGGCAGCGGAACGTTTCGCCCAGCACGGGGTTGTACGGCTTCTTTGCGACGTCACTCTTGCGCAGCGAGTAGAATGAGTTCAGGTAGTATTTGAGAACCGCCAGGAATCTGAATAACTAATGGGTAAATGTGTTAAGAAAAAAAATCCAGTCAAACCTAGCTTCGGTCGAGTCCAGGCTGGCGAGCGCAACAAAATCATCAGGATGAGCTAATAAGTAAATGTTCCTATTATGCATTCAGTCGATATAAAAATATGTTATTTACCGAAGAAATTAGCATACACCTCCAGCAACGAACGGCGCTCCATGATGGAAGTTGGCAGCGTCACCCTTGAGAGATCCATCCCAACGCTGAGCTTAAAACAAAATTTATTACGTTAAAAATTAAATCCACCCACCACACAACTACCTGTGAAAAAAGGTATGTGACTCTCTCGCGACTCGTATTGAGATGCAGAACATGGTCCTCCGTCGTTTCATCGTTGTAAATTGCGTCGAAGTCGACCTCATCAGTCTTCTCGTCAGAGTCGGCGCTGCTTGGCTCCTTGCGTCCAATCTTCATTGTTTTGGTTCCACCATCATCGTCCGGAAAATCAATCAATGCAAAGTCGATGATCTGAAAGGAAGTAAATGGATGTTGGTAAATTAAGACGCTGACGAACCCACCTCATAAACTCCATCGTCTTCCTCAGGCTCTTTCGGGTTTTCAACGATCGCCGCTGCAGCTGCTACATTCGTCGGCTTGTCACGCTTCCTGCCGCTTCTCCAACTTCCGCTGTTCGGCACTTCCACACCTTCGCTGCTTTTCACAGTACGCAGAGATGCTGTTGTTGTCTTCGACGTGATGTCGCTTTCCTCAGCTGCTGGCCCATTTGCAGAGTCGACCGCCGAACGCACAGCTGCTGTCGTCGTCGAGACATCCTTCGCGGCTGCCGTTGCTATTCCTGGCTGCTTTCCTCTTGCGAATGCCGTGGTTGTCCCTCCCTTTGCAAAAGCTGTCGTAGTGGCCGTACCAGACGTCTTGCGTTCTTTTGCGGATTCCTTCGTCTTTGTTGTCACAGTCGTAGTGGCCGTACCAGACGTCTTGCGTTCTTTTGCGGATTCCTTCGTCTTTGTTGTCGCAGTCGTAGTGGCCGTACCAGACGTCTTGCGTTCTTTTGCGGATTCCTTCGTCTTTGTTGTCGCAGTTGCATCAGCGAGTGGCCTTTGCTGTTGCCGAGACGTGGTGCCCGATTGATTATTGTCCTAAATGTGAATGTATCAATCAGGCATTTGCGGCTTCCAGCCAGAAAAAGTCTTCTACTCACCTTCTGGATAGCGGAGGGTCCAGCGATGTCCTGGCGCTTCATTGCAGTTGCCGCACCATCCGCCGCAGCCGACGCTTGATCCGACTCGCTTCTGCCCTTTTGCTTCTGGCTCAGCTTCTGTCTCTTCTTCTTCTTCTTGCAGCAGCATCCGCACGCCATTGTAAGCTGTTCGTCTTCTGAAAAACCGACAAAAGCATAAGAACCATTTTAAAGGAGAGAAATTATTGATTAATAAACAGCAAATAAATGAGGTAAAAGCAAGACAAACGTACCGAGAGATGGAAGTGTAGGAATTGCACAGCACAATGGGAGGAAGAATAAAGGAAGTGATTGAGGAAGATGGAAGGAAATCCTGACATTTATATAGAGCTAGAACCTAAAAACATAAGACATGTGTATTTAGGTAATACATACGTGTGGATTGTGGATGTATGCCTATGTCTATGTTGTAATAAGCAATGCACATGCATCATGTACACAGCGTCGCCACTGTAAAAGATGTGCGTCCGGTAACTGTATGTACCGAAGATTTCAAAAGTTGTGGAATAAAAGATGCTCAAAAACCAGTGGCGCCAATTTAAAATTCAGACTCCAATAATCGAACGCAACATCAGCAAGTACCAAAACGTTTATTAGCGGCGTTTGTTGCGCTTCCATCCAGATAGACACGATTTCTCGTTAACCCTTGATTTAGTATAGCAAACGATTGTTTTACGTAACTCACCGTCGAGCCGGAGAACCTAGCATCTTGCTAAAGATCTTTTTCTTACTGCTTGCAACAAAAGTTGCTCCACATCACAAAAGAGAATTTTCTTTTCTATCGAATTAAGTTCTGCTCCCTAATAGAAAAAACAACAGTAAAAATTCATTGGGACATTACGTATTTAGCAGGCAGGTGTAAATGTGCTCATCTACTCATAGGGGAGTGAATCTCACCCAAATTTCAATCTCCATCGGCTCAGAATTGTTCTACGGGCCGGATTTTTTCCGAGCTCCAGTCCAACCCGACGTACGGTCCGAAGGTCTAAAAACTTCGGTTCGCCTAGCGGTCTAGCCCCGTGAACACCTTTATTTAGTTCCCATTCTAGAAGCGGTATTTTTCGATAAGCAAACCAGCGGTAAAAAAAAAACAGTATTGAAAACACTTAAATTTCTCAGCGAAACCGAAAATAGCCGTCCGTCTGTTTAATCATCAGTTGTACCGATTGATAATTGCACATTTCAGGAAACGATCAACCACCCCACGTACGGCTTGTTCATTTATTTATTAATTATAACCACGTCGATTGTGTGATTATTCTTCAATAATTCAATGATCGCTACCGAAGAACCACCCAAAGAGGAACTGGATGAAATGAACACAAAAAGGAAACGGAACAACGAACAGATAGGTAAGGAAGGGGTAGTAGTTCATGAGAGAGAGAGAGGAAAAGAGAGAGAGGAGGAGAGTGAGAGATCAGCACACTTTATTTGATTAATAGCGAACAAAATTAAAAGGGCATTTTGTATTATCATTGATAAGCGAGAGCTCTACCTATGTGTGCATTATTAACTTTTGCAAATGCAAACCCAACCAAAAAATAATGCACCTCCAGAGATACAAACACAAGAAATGCAAGAAAAAGAATTAAGAACGCTTGGGGAGGGAAGGGAAGGGTGAAGAGCATACATTCTTAGGGGGAAAGTGCAAAGTAAAAAAAAAAAGTAAAAATGGTGGGGGTGGTAAACACTAATTCTCTTTCTCATTTGTTGTCTAGTTCATCTCTTTTTGATCCGCTAGGCTATTCTTCAATTATTTCCGATCATCAATACGCCTTTGATCAGTCATCTTCTTTTTTTTGCAGATAAAAATCGCCTTATATATAAGTAAATTAATTGACCATCCATTGACCACTAATAAACATTATCGTGTGAATGGAGAGGGGGTTGAGAGGAAAAGTTGTAAAGCAGTTATTTGGGGCGAATAAATTCGCCATTTTTGTTGTTAGCTGATGCGTCAAACGTCGCGGTTGGAACATCCCATAAAAGCCTCAAGAGGTCAACTGATGTGGTAAAAAAGTTTAGGTGAGAGAAGGAGAGGGGAGGGGTTGAGAGACTCTCTTATCATCAATTCACTGCACAGTTCATTCAAGAACCATTTTCACCCATTTAGAACTTCTAATTAAATTCGTCAAATTTTTACTTATTATTTCTTGCTTCAGGACAGCCTAACGAACTTACAAGCTCAAAGCCCGTCAACTTAGGAAAATAGTCACTGAAAACAGAAACAGCAACAAGAAGATGTGCAGCAGGAAGCAGGTGTTGATCACGGGCGCCAACCAGGGAATTGGACTGCACACCGCGTTGTTGATGGCGCGCGGGGGAGAGTACGACATCACGATGGCGTGTCGGAATGCGGAGAGGGCGGAGGAGGCGATGCGGAAGGTGCGGAAGCGAAACGAAGAAATCCAAGTGCAATGGATGCGGGTGGACCTGGCGGATCTGGAAAGTGTGCAGGAGATGGTGGAACGGATGCGGAAGGAGCAACGGTGAGTGGGCTGGTTGTGATGATGACTAAATAATGTAATATGATCGTTGTCGTCCATTCAGACACTTCGACGTGGTAATTCTGAACGCCGGAGTGCTGTTGCCGAAGGGTGAGGCAATGACGACAAACGGATTCGAGCAGACCTTCCAAGTGAACTTCCTCGCGCACTTTCTGCTCATCGACGGCATCATTGCCAACCAGCGGCCAAGCTCGAGCAGTTCCCCACTCAGAGTGGTCACCCTCACATCCATCATGCACAGGTGGGGGAGGAGGAGAGGGACTGGGCGGACAGAGGACAGACAGTTCAATCTGCTGTTGTAGATTGTGCGGCAACCTGTTCCCAATCGAGAAGGACCCCTCCAAGTGGGAACATATGTTCGAGGAGGCACGTCGCTGGAAGGCATACGCGCTGAGCAAGTTCGCCACCGCATTGCTTGCCCAGCACCTGAACACTCTTCCCGGAGTGCATGCAGTCGCAGTGCATCCTGGGGCAGTCAAAACGCAGATGGCCAACGGCATAGGCACGGAGCGAAGCCGGAAGTTCCTGTTCTTCCTCAAGCGCATGCTCATCCAACCGGTAAGCGATATGGCACGAGGCAGTCTCATCAGTGCATGTTTCCGGTTCCCGGGGAGAGAATAAATAATCATCATCATCAAGTCCCCTCCCCCGCAAATGACTACAATTTCCGCCATTTGCCACCCACCCATCATTTGCACTTTGCATTCATCCCCCCTCCCCCTCTTCCAATTAGCCTTTCTAATTGTTCTTTCATCCTTCCTCAGGATATGGCTGCCGACAATGTTTTGCATGCCGTGCACTGCAACCTGGACACCTACCAATACCTGAATGGCCGCCACGTCCGCAAATGCCCTCCGGCAGTGCGCAAAGAGCGCAACGTGAAAGCACTCGTCCTTATGGCCCTTCAACAAACCGAACAATTCCGCTCCTGGGCACCACCCACGGCCGCCTGATGCACAACAAGCATCAACTTTCACACCTCAAGGGGGTTCCATCTTTACCGATCTCTGATTGCACTCCTGCCAAACCAATGCAGAACAATGAATGAATAATTTAAGATGTACCCATTTTGTTTTTTTCCTATGTCTATTTAGCTAATGCCGCTTGAATAAACGAATATATTCGTGATTGATTGATTATCATAAAAAGAGAAGAGAACGAAGAGGGAGATCAGATATATGAAGTAGAAGGACCACCTAATGGAATCTTGACGGGTCCCTTTGAATAAAATGAAGAATCACAACAGGTCTGGGTTTGGTCAAACATCACTCCTTCCCTCATCCTTAGCAGGGGGAGGTGGGGCGAGAATGGCAGAGAGCAATCTTTTTTGGGATTGTCCCATTTCCAAAAAGGGGTACACCGACAACCAAATAAGCAACCACCACCCAACACAAACAAACAAACATTGGGAATGAAAATTGAGACGGGCGGAAAATGGAAAACAAAATATGTGTATTGGGAAATGAGAGAGAGAGAGGAAAGAGTTTTACTGTTATCCGTCACAGCCATCCATACATCAACGACGAATGGATGCGAGAAGGGCAGGGCTGGGTCGAAAAATAAAATAATTTTTGCACCTATCAGGCAACAAAAATCTTGTCGCCAGCAATGCAAGTAAAGAGAAAAATAATAATAAAATGACAGATAAAAAGAGCATGGTGATGTAGAGATGCGTCGAAACCAAAAAACCGCAAAACAGTAACCGCAAATGTCCAAAATCCAACCCCTAGTAGTGTAAATTTGGTTTCGGTTTTCCCGAAATTCAAAAACCCGGAATTTTCGCACCCCTAGTGGCCCGGTCAGCCCATCACCCTTAATACGCTGAAGAGGCGAAAAACATATTAGACATCCACCCCTGATGCACATGTACGATAGTCACCCTTGGTACACAACAAATAAATTGGGGTAGTTAGAACTTTGAAAGACTCCATTCGGATCACTAAGCATATAAACAAAACGGAGAAACAAAAAAAGAGATCACGACAAGCGGATGCAGGCGGAAGAAGCACGATGACAACGCTGTGCGCAAGACTATTATGCAAATGGTACTGAACCTGCACGATGTATCCCGGATAGAAACATAAAAAGAAGGTCACAAGGAATGGAAGAGAGACGGGCAATGGTGAAACAAACAGAGAAAAAAGCATCAGAGAATAGACGATGGTACAGTGAAGAAGCATGTAAGCAGCGAAGAAGGCATGCACGGCACGTCCACGGAAGGCCGGATTGAATGGCGAGCAGCACAGGACGAAGGCGACGAGCAGAGTTGTGTTGCAGAGGAGCGCAGCGCTGAAGACGACGAACTCGAAGCAGCAGCGGGGAGCAGTCCCGGATTCGGACAGCCGACAGCGGGCTGGCGAAGAGCAGTGAAGCAATGTAATCTGTTGGTGGCAGGGTCGTAAACAAAAGTTTAAATTTTGTGCCACAAAATTTTTATAATTTTTGGCAAAATTTTTGATACGAAATATGAAATATTCCCTCCCACTTTCCCTTAATTATTCTAAGAGTGAACAACCGCGTGGATTTGAGTTGAAAAAAATCAGACAATGTGCATTAGAGCCTGCAGCTGGAATTTGTGTGTATGGCGCTTATTCCCTTTCTTTTCCAATCGTTGTGTTCATGATTTCTTTTGTTTCCATTCGTTTACATTGTTTGTATTATATTCACGCGTTTGTTAAATTCTTAGAATGCGCCATTCATTGTGGTAAACCCAAAATGGAGAAATGGACCCTACCCAAAAAACCGTGAAGCAGTGTGATCTGCCAGCGGCATGAGTTGGATGGCGGCGATGAAGCGTAAAAGCGCGGACAGAATGGCCATTTCGATGAGCGGAGTTAGCATACTATTAATGGTGATATGGTGAGCATTCGGCGGAACAATGCGGTAAGCTGTCGAATGAGTTGAGCCTATAATACAAACAAGTTACGAAATGAGAAGCCGAAAACAGGAAATCATAAATCAATCGCTCACCCGAATCCGTTCCTGTTGTTCCCGGTCCTGAGATAGCAGTTCCGGAAGCCGGTACCTGTACGCGTTGACCAGCGGCGCCCACCACGGGAATGCTTTTGCGAATGCGTCCCTATCCGGCCGCGAGAGATATTCCAGAATCTAAAAAATTTTAATAATACAGAAACATTATAAATAGGAAAAAATTTCGACCCTTTTTGCAT
>JAEHOL010000135.1:0-10281 GCA_016432905.1 Hoplolaimus galeatus
GATCTAAAATCGGCTTTTTATTGTCATTTATTGATTGAATCGGCTTTATTATTTATAATATAGAGTGGCCCTAGCAACCCATTCAAAAGTGAACATCAAAGAGCTCCCAAAAACACATTAACTGGCTACGTGGAACCGGCGCACTTCAATCCGTTCCATTTTGAACGGTCAATACGCTCCTACGACACGCTTGGCTATGCTGAGAACCCAACCGCTGAACCGGGCAACACAAAGTTTGTGGGGGACGTGAAGAAGGCCAAAGAAAGTGGCGGTGAATCACTCTTCGAATCAGTGAAGACCGGAGGGCAAAAGCGCAAGCGTGTGATTAATTACGATGCATCCGATGTGGATGGCTACACAGGTACCCAATTAATTGATTTATTGAATTTGTGAGTCATTCTTCAGGTCCCTGGGCCAGATTTGACGATGAAAAGACGATTGCCCGTCCGGAACCGGAGTTGCAGAAGGAGATGGATGAGATTGTGCGCAAGAGGAAGCTCAAGAGTCGCGCTGGCAGAAGAGCAGCAATCGCGGAGCTGCATATGGCAGAAGAAAGCACTAAATTGCATAGTGAGTGTATTCTCTATTTGTTATTTTTCATGAAAGACTAAATTTTTTTCTACCGAAAATGTGGCTTCTTTTCAAATTTTTGACCTCCTTTCTCAAATTTTTTTGGCGCCTCTTACTTTAGTAGTTAGCACCGATAGTCCGATAGTTTTAACTTTTCCCTTCTATTTTATATGCTCCTAAGATGGTTCGTTTAAAATACTTCTGGATGCTTTTTTGTGCGCATAAATTTTGGTCTTAATGCACTGAAAAGCTTTGACAGAAGATTTGGTAGAATTGCCTATAAGACCCTCTGGGTATTTCCGTATACCCCTTCGTGGGCCCTTTTTGGTCCCGTCATCGGCTCATAGGAAAAATCATCTGTTGTACGCTCATCATTTGATCATTTATTAGACGGCCTTGCAGAAGTCGCGTTTAAAATAGTGGGGAGAGATGGGAAATTTTCGCTGTTTTATTAAAATTGACAAAATTTTGGCTTACTAACTTAATTTTGGCTTATTTTGGTTATTTTGGCTTTTTAACTTAAACAACAAAATTGCAGTCAAAGATGATACTGACTACTTGGGTCGGTCGTTTATGGAGCCGCCCAAATACACGGGGACGAATCTGCGCGAGGATTTTGTGCCGGAACGCTGCTACCCGCCCACTAAACAGGCGCATACCTACAGCAGCCACAACAAGCCGGTCACCGCGATCAGATGGTTTCCGCGCAGTGCGCACATGTTCCTCTCCAGTTCAATGGACGGAAAGGCACGTTTTCAGCCGTTGGTTGTATTTGCTTTGCTTGACGAACGGCGGGGATTTTCAGGTCAAACTTTGGGAAGTGTATGGCAACAGGAAGTTGATTCGCACATACACTGGGCACAAAGTACCGGTGAAGGACATCTACTTCAACAATGACGGAACAGAGTTCCTTAGCGCAGCCTATGACAACTACATCAAACTCTGGGACACGGAGACCGGTATGCATCTTTAGTTGGTGAGGGAAAATACGCTGTATTCTCTTAAGGCCAGGTGAAGAACCGATTCACGATCGGCGGTCACCGTGCTTATGTAGTGAAGTTTAATCCCGACGACGATAAGCAGAACATATTCGTGGCCGGGATGTCGAACAAAAAAATCATCCAATGGGATATCAGAACGGGCGATATTGAACAGGTAAGTGGGGGAAAGGTGGGATTTTCACATGCGATCCGCCCCACTTAGGCAGCTCCGGGTAATGCAATGAAAATTTTTTTATCTAATATATCCCACCTATTTATTCGAGTATCTAATTGAAAGTTTTGCCACGCATTTCTAGGAGTATGATCGCCACTTAGGTCCAGTGAACTCAATCACATTTTTCGACAAGAACCGTCGCTTCGTGTCCACCTCGGATGACAAGTCTCTTCGCATTTGGGAATGGTCCGAATTTATTTAGCAATTTTGCTAAAATTTTCTTTTAGGGGAATTCCGGTAGATACAAAGCTCATTCAACACGCCGGCCTCCATTCGATCCCTTCCATGACTCGCGCGCCAAATGGTTAGTCTTTTTTTGTCGTCTGAATAAAATACCCATTTCGATATTAATAGAGAAATGGATTGTCGGCCAGTCGATGGACAACCGTATAGTGTTATTCCAAATTGTGGACGACAAACTTCGATTTGCGCGCAAGAAAGCGTTTAGAGGACACAACACGGCCGGTTATGCATGTTCAACAGATTTCTCCCCCGAAATCAGGTGAACAATTAAATTTTTATACTTAACCGAGCAAGAGCGAACAAACTGCCTACTCTTTTTTTGCATACTTTCTGAGCATTTGGCATGTTTAGAAATTTTTTCGTGATTTCGACCAAAAGTGTGGAATTTCTTGAGTTTGGAAAGGAAACAAATTTTCGGACACGGTGGGGGCGGAGTCCGGAATCTGTACCTAGAAATGCTATTACTGCTGAACGGTCGCTTGTTTTTAGTTTCTTGTCTTCCGGAGATGCAGACGGGAAGATCACCATCTGGGATTGGCGCACACACAAAATTGTGTCGACATGGAAGGCCCATGACAATGTCTGCATTTCAGTACTTTGGCATCCGCACGAGAAGTCGAGAATGATTTCTTGTGGATGGGACAATGTGATAAAGATGTGGTTTTGATGCAATTGTTTTTATACTCTGTATGTACATTATTATAAACAAAAAAAATCGGTCGATCACATTTGGGTGTTCATTTGCGCATCGGACTTCTTGGTCAATCATTGCATCAGGGGCAGGAAGACACATCACATCAAGGCTCAAAGGGAAACCAATTGGCGATGTGTGGATTGGATGGGTTTGGGTTAGTTACCATGACGAATAAGTGATTCGGGATGGAATTGAAAGTGTGCGAAGAAAGGAGGTAGTTCAGCTGCTCAAGCTCTGCGCCAGTGAATCCCAGCTCGGCCCGTTCCGGAATGCCCGAGACACAGGTTATTGATGGTCGTGGGAAAACAATGCGTCCCGCAGCAATCGGCACAAACAGCTGTCCGATTGTATGCTGATAATTTGGTGTGAACAGTAGGTAATCCTTAATAATGAATGGGGATTGCAATTTAAAAGGAGGTTCAATATGGACCAACCTCTATGATTCCATCCAAGAGCAGCCCATCCGGTTGATTGAAGCAGTAGTGTGCCGCTAGGAGCCCGCCAGATGTGTTCTTCAGGGTGTACTTCAACAAAAATGGGGTTCCGACTCGCAAACAGTCAATTTCAGTTGTCAATTCAATAGTCTCGGTAGCAGTTTCATCGATTGCTTTAACTAATTCGACCGAAATTGTCAGAGGAATTGTCATGATCGGAGGCAAAGCCGGGAGCGATAAAATCGAACGAACAGGCTCGACCGAGTTACGGCTGAACCCAGATATGGTCAATGTTTGAGCATGTTTCATTTACTATTGCGCTTGCCTGCTCCACTCGACCAGTGCATCGCCAATCTGGAACAGTTCTGCGCCGTTCTGTTGCTCCGGCGGCACCATTTTCACGAGCACCCAAAACGAATGTCGACACGCAGCAGGCCAATCAGAGGAGGAGCCCGTAGAGAGGCCGAGCTTTTGCAGATGCGCCTCAATGGAAGCGGCCAATGGCTCGCGCTCTACACTCTCAAGCGCATCTCCCTAAAGAAAGCCCCAAATTCAAAAGTGCTGGAAAAATACCAAAAAAAGGACCAATTTCCAGTGGACATTGTGAACGGTCACTCCGTCAGTGCTATCCAAGCACAGCTCAAGCCGAAAGCGTTGTCCAACAATTAAGCAATCCGCTTGTTCACCCTGATAATAAATAAACATTATCAACAAAAAACTATTCTGTGGTAACAACGAGTAAATCTAAATATTACATTCTCACAAAAAACGGCACTTTTCGCCTGGAATGGTTCCAAGCAACGAACAGAAAAGTGTCGGACCAACTCCGTGGGCTCCTCATGCTGCTGCCCATCCTTCGCCGGAAGCATAGAGCACACCTGAAATTGATGGCTTAATTTGCGATTCTTTTTTGATCTTTCTATCGATGAAATTTGATAATTTGTGTATGAAGCCTGATATAAAATGCAAATGATTGAGCGATCCAGCCTAATTTCAAGAAATAAAGCAATTCTATATGTTGAAACTGCGTAAAAAATGCTTGAAATAGAATGAGAAACAATTTTTCACAACTCTTCTTTGCCTTACTTATGATACGATATAATAATTAAAAAACGACTCAATTTTCGTGAAATGTGACTCGCAACCATTTGTAATTCTCAAATTACAGAGGAAAGACATTTATTATTTATTATTACCTGGACTCTAAGCGCAACACAATTGTTGGATTTTGACTGCAATCGAATGGAGAAGTCAGTCTAGACGGAGAAAACAGCACTGCATTAATTCACTCAACGAGAACGGATTGTTACGCACGGATTCGTCGGTGGCCAGCAGTGTGGCCACTTCCTGGCTGAACACGGGAACAAGTGTCGTCGTGCCCGCCACCGCCATCGAAGGAGTCGCCGTCCTCACTTCCTGCAGCTGCTCGTTCTGCGAGTGGGTCGATGAGTTTGAGGCGGACTTGAGCAACGGCAGAGGCCCCAACGGAGCGGCAAATGTGCGCTGGACGGCAGCAGTGGACGGCGTGTCCGTGCCGCCACCCCCACTGCTGTTTGGCTCTTCGTCTCGATACACCTTGTGACAGATGATCCTGGCGAATGAAATGAACCATTCTCAAAACAAGCAGAAAGAAGGCTCCTCACCAAACATTCTTTAAAGCGTCTTCGGGTTCGTTGTTTTGCAGCTTAAACGGCACTTCAATCGATTCATCAGTCAAAAGCACGATGCTTTCCTTCTCGTTGACAAGCAACGGACAAGTCAGCTCCACTTTGCAATGCTGGGGTCGTACCATAAAACAATGTAACAATAAAGAAATAGAAATAGTGATAATGATAACCAGAGATGGGAAGAGATAGAGTACTAAACTATCGCTAATATAAAAAAAAACAAAAGATAAAAAATGCCGAAGAAATTTTGATGAATTTTCAGATTTTAATAAAAATAATAATTTCTGATCTCTACAAAAAGCATCAATCAAATTCTTTTTTTGGATACCCCTTGATGCGCCCTTTCCTCCAGCATTGGTGCATTGGCGACAATGTTTGAAACTCACTTCACTGCCAAACAACGCGTGTTGAGCTGTCCGCCCAATTCGCACATCCTTCTCGACCTGTTCAACCTGTACTCAGCACCTGGCTCCATCTCCCAAATGAGGGAACCGGTCGGCGTATGCAAGGAGAAGCGCCGTATCTTAACACAGCCAGAGGAGCTGTCATCAGAACACTGAAGCAAAATGAACTTACAATTAGCATGAGCTCTTTCTGGTTCTCCACATAGAATACGGATGGACTCTGGCTTCGGCTGCTCAAAGACATGTGCGCCAGCTGATGATAGGAGGAGGCAAACGCCGACTTGTAACAAAATAGCACTTTCAAATGACTCTTCGCCGGGATCTCCAACGGTTGATTGGACAATTTGGATGAAGAAGTGAACCAATCGCCCATTGATCTGCTCATTCGAGTGCCCGCCTTCGGCAAACTCTCATCCAAGACCAGTGAACAGCGCTCAAAGCACAGCGGAGTCCGGGAAGTGTTGTGAAGCAAAACCTGATGAAAAATGGTTCTCAAATAAACTATTTTTATGTATAAAGGACCGCGCAACCTCAACTGGGATGGGATCATCGGCACACACTACTGGAATGTTGCTGTTGTCTTCCCCGTCCAAAGCACAGCGCTCGATGAGAAAGTGTGCCGTGCAATGGATGGACGAGTGCGGCACTCGGCTCATCTCCAGCTGGAATAGCTTCGGACTCTCTCGTTGAGCCATCATCTGTTGGTGCCATTGTTGACGGAACGAATCAATCTGATAATCAAAAAAGGAAAAGCAATCAATCGTGATCACAAAAACCCATTTACTTCATCTTTGAAGATCAACGTCCCCAAAGTGTTGGAAGAAAGAGGAAAGGGCACACGACACTCGCCGGCCAAAAACTTCCGAAAGTTGACAATCCAAAGATCCTCGTGAATTTCATCTGAAAGCGTCGGTGGCGAAGCTCCCCGACAATTCAGAACCGTCATCTCGGGATGAAGCAGTTGGATATGAAATCGGCAAAATATTCTATCGAAAAATTGGACCACCGCTTACCAATGCCCAAACCCAATCATTCAGACTGAATGCACAGAACGCGACATTCGCAATGCTCGTCAGGGCCTCATGCAAAAAGGGATAAAAAGCTGCATTTTGTGCATCAGTGACAACGTGGTGAAGAGCCTTTTAAAAAGAGAAGTTAATTCTTTAACCGATTCGGTCTAGTAAGGTGGCAAACTAATGGGCATATATTCCGTCCTGTCGCGGGATGAGAAAAATTTCAGGGAATTTGAACAGGGATTAGTTAGGATGTTTGGAAAAAATCAGATCAGAATAGAAAAATGCACACAAAAATGTGAAAAGTCTTGCTCGGTCGGGACAAATATGGTCCACGATTCGGGTATTCAGAACATAATGAAAATGAGAACTTATATATCGCCACGAAAGATCCAAATTCAAAAAGTTCGTAAAATTTCTGTGAACCTTTACAGGCAGAATAAAGAACAGCTGCCCTAAACAGCTCGCATGTATTATAGTATAGTAAGTAGGTATAATTACATCCATAATAAAATAAAAAGATATAAAATGGAATAACTTGAACATACAAAATACCTGTAGAGCCTTCTTGAATTGTCTGGATGCAATGTACTCGTCAACCATCTCAAACAAGGCAAGGTTGGCAAATCGTTCACAGCCGTAGCGCTTGAACTGCGAAATGGCGGATGAGAACAGCTGCAGGGAGTGCACGTAATTCTCTCGAACATTTTTCTGCGAAACAACACAATAAACATGGCAACTAACAAAGGTGAACAAAGCAAGTGTCAAAATTTTGAGACATTTGTTTTAAAAGGGAAAGAGTGGTAAACGGACATTTTTCAATTATTTAGTCTAATAAGTGAAAATAGGTTTCATTGTTTTAAAGTGTTTGCGTTCAGAATCGGTTCTATAACTTTGAAATCAGAAAACCCCTTAATAAAGGCAAAGTTTTTAGGGATTCCCCCTACATGGCACAGCTGAACTCGGCACCGTATGTTATGGCCAGAGCTCTCAACAACAACAGCCAGCTGCCAAACGGTCACCCTGTCGCTCTGATGGATCACCCGTTGCTCTCCTCGTCGCCTTCCTCTTCATTGTTCGACTCCCAATTCTACCAGATGAACGGCGACAAGGGCATTGGCAGCGCAACAACAGCAACGACAACAATTGGTCGGGAGAGGGAACTGCCAGCTGAGCTGGTCGAGCAGTATATGCGCAGGAACAGACACCGGGTGGGTTCCAGAGGAAGGCTTAGAAAAACTTCGGATCAGATATCGGAAAGGATCGTTAAATGATTTAGGATCAGAAAAAAATGGAAATTGGTCGTTTTCGGATAACCTATTTCTGAAATCAGCTGCAACTTTGCTCACATTTTTAGGTGTTCAATTGCCGCAAGTGCAAGCTGTATTTTCCCAGCCGCGAATACTTTGCCCGTCACATTGCCTACCACAACGAGTTGGAGGAGTACAAGTACTGTTGTGAAAAGTGAGCCTCCACTTGGCGTTTCATTGAATAAGCATTTGCACTTTTTCAGATGCCCAGAGCGTTTTCAGTCGGATTCGTCACTGCAAGCCCATCTGCTTCAGCATGCAGACCAATCGCCACATTGTTGCCTGAACTGCAACGGAGTGTTCAGGCAAGCGGGCCATTTTTTTCTGAGGATAGCAAAATCGAATTTGTGATCAGAAAAATATGGGGATTGTGGTTTTTGGTTAAGGGAGTAATGGATCGGGAATTTTGGGTAATGGATTTCGGGAATTTCGGCGATTTTTCTTCATCCATATGTGGACGTTTAGACAAAGTTCTTCTTTTTACACAGATCTGCGCTGGCACTCCGAAGGCACAAAGACAGCTGGCGACAATGTCACTCTCCAGTTGGCATGGTCCAGCTAAAATTTGCAAAAAAACACAAATTTAAAATTTTATAATTTTTACCAATTTTTCAGCAATATTCGCTGGCTGTCAACCCGATTGATCAGTACGCATTTGTGGAAAGCGATTTGGACGAGATGGAATCGGAGGAAGCTGAAAGAAGTGACGCGGAGGAACATAAGCCAGAAGCCGGTGAAGGGGCGAAACGAGCGTGGCTGGAGAAGGGCGAAGACGTGACGCGGAAGACCACGCGCGACTCGGGCTACCAAGGATCCGACACGTACAGTCCGCCGACAGGGTACTGTAAGGTGTACTGTACCTGGAACAGAGTTCATTTCGGGTTATTATCAGTGCTGTTACACACCCAAACCGGAAATTTCGATAATTTAATTAAACTAAAGCATATAAACTTTGTTTTCGATTTTTGATGATTTTAAAATTCAAAAATAGTAATAACTATTCAGAAGCCATTCACCGCTTTCCGCTGCTGCTACAACCAGCGACCACCACTCATCGGCGTCGTGCAACGGAGTTGTAGTTGCACAAGGGCGCGACGAACATGGCAGATTTGTGCCGCTGAGAGCGAATGATGAGCTCATCAACGGAAGCAAACAGAACCAGCTGAAAAAAGGCCAAACAAAAGCGCCAAAATTGCCGAAGGCAAACACCGGAAGTGCAACGGCAACAGGTGGTTGTGGTGCAGGGTTATCCAGTGCGGACAAAAACAACAACAAAAACAGCGAGCAACAACAACAACAACAACGCCAGCAGCAAAGGCTGTTGCCACCGGAGCAGTGAGCAAAGCGAGTTGCGGTTGCTCAAAATTGCATTTTGTAATATTATTTGTTTACAACACCAACCAACAAAAGAAGTGTGGGACAAATCTACGAAATTGTGGGCACACAGAGATCAGAGTTCGATGGCCAAAATTAGTGCCTCGGGCAATGTATAAACAAGTTACTGTATTAGAATTCGGTACTTTCATATGGCCAACTTTGCCAGGTTGCCATAGGAAACTATCTTAATTTCGTTGGGCAAGTACCTTAATACAGTATCTTAATTTTGAGTGCGACGATCTCTGGCGCTGGCCCACACTTTTGGAATTTCGGCGTGATTTGCCCCAGCCCCTAAGTTATTTGGGTGTTCCTCTTCCTCTCCCAGCAGTCCTTCCTTCCCTAGTTCACTTCCTGTTAGCAGTCCTCCCCCATTTTCCCCATTTTTACACATTAGAGGGTAATCATCCCAAATACCGACGAGGTCCTTTCCCATCATCTTCGTTTTTTTCTACACAACATTTGTTCACATTTTACGCACTTTTTTGTCATACCGTAACCACCACGCAACTACTGTACACCACGCAACGGACAGAGTCACGCAGGCACACTGTGTGCTCCTCTGGTGCCGATCACACTGCCCTAGTCGGTCTTTCAGCAAGGTTCCGCGGAGTTCGGGTGGACATTTTGAAATTGGCGGTTGTTACAAATTGCATTTTGACTTTTTGGCGTCCCATCCGCACTCCGTGTTCCATGTGTGTTCCGTCTTGCCTCTCTCACACACCGTTCAATACTCGCTCTTTCGCTCCCTCATTTGTGTCCGAGCATTCGACCACTTTTCATTTTCTTTGGGGCTTTCGTTTCAGTAATTTTTCCCTTCGGCATACTTCGTTCTTTCATCATCCCCTATTTGTTTTATTAATGCGTTTGATAAGGTCCTTAACAACAAATCGATTACGAAATGCTCTTTCCAATGGTCTTTCATCTTATTTTTATTTCGGTCACTATTGCCAGAGGCAAAAATGCCTTCGAACAGGGCTGACCCGAACATTGCCGGAGGCAACGGAAAAAAGCATTCCAGGAAAGCGATATTGCGATTCGGGAATGGCTTCAAAGCACATCGTTGCCTCGGGCCATTTTCGGCTAATAGGCTCTAAATGGGGAAGTTTTTGCCTGCGGCACTACACTTTTTAATTGGAGTTCAATTAATCAATAAGGATAATTTTGATCAATATTAGTAATCCCAAAAGCTTGTGATCTGTCTCCATCCTTCCCATTTTTGGTAGTGATATTCACCAGCAGCAGACTGTTGTTGTGTTGTTAGTCTCTCTCTCCCTCTCTCTCCCTGTTTTTCTGCTCAAAGCAACCCTCAGGGAGAGGTGAGAGTGTGGCCGATCGATTTATTGGTGCTGTTCAT
>JAEHOL010000136.1:0-10259 GCA_016432905.1 Hoplolaimus galeatus
CTAGTTATTGTCAACTCTTCGGCAGTTAATTCCGCTGCGATTTGATCGGCATCCACTTCGCGTTGATGCCGGCGTCTTACTGGCACTTCCATCAGGCTGTTGAAGTTTGCTTCTGGCACTCCAAAGCCCTGCTCAGACAGTCGGATTGGCACTCCATCGCAAGCGATCATGCTTGTAGCGTTTCGTTCAAACTCATTGCCATTTCTCTGTCTGCAGATACCCAGATTGCTGGACTGATGGAGTCTGGAGGTGTGTACTCTCCTCGCTTTGTGACAGAGCGTTCAAACTCGCAGCCTCGGCAGTCGGATCCTACACAATGCCGCGTGGGCCAGAGAATCGTTGAGTTGTCCTCAATCTCACAGAATCCTTCCGTGTATTTGCAATGTTGTAGTCGATACATCGGGCTCAGAAGTTGCAGGTCATTGCTGTGGAGAAAGAGGGTGACCGGCGTAACAAGGCAATTTATTTGCTCATCCTTTTGGCTCCCAATAAACAAGCCTTCCAGATTGCCCGGAAACTTGATCTGGTGAATCTTCTGCGTCTCCCAGGAACCGTCCGGCCTTTTGACCATTTCGCCGCCGTATGGACACAAGTGCCTCGTTGCCATGTCTTGGCATTGTGTTTTTGTTAGCGCTAACATTTGCTTTTCCAGGCGGAAAAATTTATCTCCGATGATATTTGTATAATAGGTTTCCGTCGATTTTTTGATGAAGCATTGGACCGCATCTTTCACGGAAATTGGCTCCTTGATTCTGGCATAGATGTTCAGCGTGATCGGCGTTATCGGGTATCTTGTCGATATGGGCGTCTTACAGAAGGTTTCCCTGTTGGGCATTCTCCAAAGTGTCCCTCCGCTCTGCGTACACCATAGTGCTGGCTGTCCATTGTAGTTGAGACGACGATGCCGTCTAGGTGTCGGTTTTCCTTCTGCTCGATCTCGGATCTGCCTGCTTTGCTTCAGCTTCTGAACGTTGTCATCCGATGTTGTCGTCTGTAGAGATGTTATTGGCGTTGTTGGATGAGTGGTAGCTGCAACGGATCGTGTCGTTTCAGTAGCTGTGGCCACGTATTCTTCCTGAGTGGTCGACTTCAATTTGACGATGTACCTCTGCCTTCCTCGTCTCCTTCCTCCTTTAGTACTTGTGGGGGGTATTGATGTTGGAACCGTTGTGTGTTGTTGCGTCGGCGGAGGTGTGCTGGTCTGACCTCTCTTTGCGAGTTCGAAAAGGTCGTTTTGCCAAGACTCTGGCATTCCGCCTAATGGATTCCAAGCAGACGTAGCGGGAGTCAGGAGGCCCAGGAGCATGAATACGGCGCATGTCGTAGCCAAGCCGTTTAACACAGTCGATCCCGTCCATTTTGATCCGCTTCGTTTTCTGGGCTGCGCCTCGGGGGTGGAGCTGTTGCATTCTGTGTTGTCGGAATCGACGCCTGTTATCCATTCTGTCACCTTCTTGAAGTCTCCTGCCTTTCCGAAGATGATGTACAGTCCGCTGCCGGTGCGTTGGCACAACCTATACGCCAGATCCTTGATGTTTGGCCATTCTTTGAAATTCGGTTGTGTTGGTGGAAGCATGACCAGGTTGCAGGCGACTCCGGCACTGGTGAGTTCTTCTAACGAAGGCGTCAATGCGCGGAGCAGTGGAACATCACATCGGAAACAGAAGTGTGCAGTTTTGACGGCATCACCTGGGAAAATTCGTCGTTGTTCTTCCAATTCCGGGTCGAACCGAAAGTTTTTGACGCCGAAGGAGCCAGAGAGGTACTCTGCACATTCGTCCCCAGCGACGATTGTTGGTCGAGCTTGCAGGGCATGGTTCGGGAACAGTTCTTCCTGTCGTATGCAGGTGCAGAGTCGGCTGATCCTGCCTGTGAAGACACTTAACCAACCCTCACATGGCTTGTCTATGCATTCTTCCGGCATTAGGCGGATTGGTCCGAAACCTGATGCAAAGATGGCGTTAAAGGTGCTGCATGAAGTTCGCCAAAACTGGATTGCAGTGCGGAGTTGTGCGTTTGATGGATTCACAGGCGGACCGTACGATGTCTGTTCATAGAACTTTATGATGTTGTTTGTTGAGGTCATCCGCGCGGGAAAGAGTTTTGGCTCATTTTGTCGTAGAAGCGTCCAATAGAGTATCACCGTTTGCATCAGCGTCTCAACCGGCATGTCTTTGTAATCGGTGAGAATGAGACGCGTGCCAGCAAACTGTGCAAGCTGTTCAACAGAAGGCTTCTTGCATCCGTCGTGCTCGCATTTTGTACCAATTCTGTACTCGGCAAACGTTGGTGTGTGTGGCTTTGCTATTAAGTATCGCCTTTGTTCGGCAGGCACTTCGACATCGGTGTCATCCATTTTGCGGCTCGGCTCTCTTCTTGTCCTAGCACTTTTCGCCTCTTTCATGTCTTGTTGTTGCTTGTACTTCGGCACTCCACACCCGCGTAAATTATTGCTGATCATCGGCATAGGGTGATTTGGTGCTGTTGGCCGTCGCTCCTTCCTGGTCAGCGTTGGTGTAATTCCTGGATTCAGGAATTTATTGCTTCCCGGCGAATTAAAAAGCCTTTTCTTGCAGCTAGCCCTGATTGATGCTCGCCAGATTGAACGGAGCACTCGTCGTAGCCTTAAGTCCGTTGAAAGTGGACTGACGTGGCCCGTCTTGTTGCTCCGGTGGACCATCAGTTTCTCTTTCCGTTGTGCCGCTGTCTTCTTTTTTCGAATTCTGAATCCACTCGGGATTATGCCGTTTTTCCACTTTCCAGTCCAGGCTCGTGCCGCATCTTGTCGTTTTTTGACGCTTCGCTTGTGCTTCACATTCCGGCTTCCTGCCTCTTTCGCTTCAGACCATAAGAAATTCTGCACACCAAGTCCTTCGACATAAGCTGGTTCATCTGGAGACAGTGATCGTTCGTTTTGTTCATCCAGTGCTTTGTCCTGTTCCATCGGTTCTTCACTTTCACGTTGTCTAGCGGTGCGCAGAGTTGGAGCAGTTCCAGTAGTATCGGTAGTCGGTTTCATCGGCAGCGACGATTCGACGGTGACCTTCAATGAGCTTCGCTCTTCGCTTGGAATCTCGGCACTCATGATGGATGCAACGATGTCGTCTGTAAAACAGGTTTTGTTGTTATTTTGAACCTCCATTGGATAAATGAGATTTATCGCTCGCTTTAGTGTCTTATTTTCCCCGGTTTTTAAAACTGCCGTGCGAATGATACCATCTTTTCCTTCAATCAATTGCGTGATTTTTCCAAGTGCCCACTGCGACCTGGATGAATCGTCTCCGATAAGAACTACTTCGCCAACTTCAGGTTGGATGTGTCGCTCTTTTTCCTGTTTTGTTCGATCCCGCTCTCTTAAGGAGGCAAGGTATTCTTCACGCCACGTTTCCCAGAAGCGATTGATACGAGAGACTGCTTTGCGAAACATCATTGCTAATTTGGCCTGCCCTTCTTCTCTTCTTTCGCAGTAGTCGGGGTCGTCAGGATCATCCGATTCACGCAACGGAAGCTCTGTTGTTACCGGATATGGTAGGAGGAAGTCAATTGGCCTCAGTGGTCTGACCGCGTCATCGGTGCTTTCGGACTGGAAGGTGATCGGTCTGGAATTCACTACAGCTTCAACTTCGCTCATCAACGTTTCCAGTTCGCTTCTGGTGAGCAGACTTTTGCCAATTGTTCTCCGCAGTGAATACTTCACCACTCCTATGAGGCGCTCCCAAGCGCCCCCCCCTCCAGGGGGCCTTGGGCGTAATAAATTTCCATTCTGTACCTCGTTGTGCAGTGTATTTTTGCGCGTTTGGCAAAATGTCGGTGTTTCTCCATTCGGACTTCAATGCTTTAGAAGCAAGTGTGAAGTTGGTCGCGTTGTCGGAGAAGACTGTTGACGGAACGCCTCGTCTTGCAACAAAGCGACGGTAAGAAAGAATGAATGACTCTGCTGAGAGGTCGTCAACAATCTCCAGATGTACTGCCCGGATGGTCAGACACGTAAACAGGGCTGTCCACACCTTGATAGTCCCGTTCTCAACCTTGGCTCGTAGTGGACCAAACAAATCAACGCCGATCTTATCGAAAGGTCTAGATTGCCGTACCCTTTCCGCAGGGAGTTGTGCTTCAATCGGTACCGCGTAGGGTTGTGCTCTAAATTTTCTGCACGGAAGACAGTTCGAGCTCAGCAGTTGTCTGATGGTCTTACGCCCCTGCGGCAGCCAAAATCGTTCCCTCAGCCTAGTGAGCAGTATGTTGGGACCAGCATGGTGGTTTTCCTTGTGCAGATTCAGAATTAACAGCTCCGTTACGCGGGATTTTTTCGGGAGAAGGATGGGAAACTTGGTTTTTTCATCCAATTCGGCTTCAATCAGACGTCCTTTGCATCTCCACAGTCCATTTTGCCGGAAAAGGCGAAGGTCACGTACCGTTTTCTCATCGGGTGGGAATTCTTCCTGTGCCTTCATTAGAAGGAACCATTCTGCTTTGGCCAATTCCTGTACCGTTAAGTCTCCTGTTGCTTTCGGCGTGTCCTTCGTCTGCTTACACAGATCCGATGTTCCATTTGTGCGGCTGAGTGCTGGTTGGATGAAACGGAGTACAAAGGCTGTTGCTCTCTTGATCCTCTGCCAACTCGAGAACCTCTCAAAATCGATTATTTTCTCCGGCTTTTCGATGCGGTGAGTTACGGCAACAATTTCATCTTTGCGGATCGTTTCCGCCTCGGATTCCTTGGAAATGATCTCTTCTCCTGGACTGTATTCAACGATCGGTTTAGGCCATTCATTTTTGGACTTTTTCAACCAGCTTGGTCCGTGGCGCCATAGGACGCTATCGTTCAGTTCTGCAGGTGAACAGCCTCTTGAAGTCAGATCGGCGGGATTCTCATGCGTGGTTACGTGCTTCACCGGGTATGTGCCTCGGATTTTTACGACTCGATTCCATACATATCGGTCATATTTTTTGTTGACTTTTAATCGACTTATAGTGCACTGACTGTCGCTCCATAGTGTTATGTTCGATGCTTCAACGGGAGCCTGTTCTTGAACGAAGTTCATCACTTTAATCGCAAGTGCGAGTGCATGCAACTCCAGTCTTGGAATTGTTGCGTCATTCTGCGCCAATTTGGCCGGTTTCACCATTGCCTTTGCGAACACAAGGTGTGAAGCGATGGTTGCTTTCCTTGACATTCGTCGATAAACTGCGATGCCAAAGCCTTCTCCAGAAGCGTCAGAAAAAGCGTGATATTCGTCTTGCGCATCGATCGGGAAATGCCTGGGGAGTTCAACGGTCGCTCCCTTTCCGTTCAGTAGCCAGGTTTGCATCAACTCTCGCCATTTTGCCTGTTCAGCCTCACTCAGCTCCTCATCCCATTTGAGTCCTGGATTTTCGGTCCATATTTTTTGAAGAAAAAATTTTGCCGGCAACAACGCCGGGGCGACCAATCCCATCGGGTCGAACACGGTTGCCACCTGGGACAGTATGGAACGTTTGGTTGTCTTCTCCGCATTGAAGTGCGGAAAGACGATGTCCAATGTGTCTCTCCTCACATTCCATTTGAGGCCGAGAACCTTCTTGACTTCCGTATCTGGAGCTAAATCATCCTTGCCAAGCCCTTGCAGTCCACCTTCGATGTTTGAGAAAAACTCGCGCGCTCGCATTCCGCCCGCGCGGAATATTTCTTGAATTTGGCGACAAACGGCTGCTGGGTCCTCCTGTTCGTTTAGTCCAACTAGGATGTTGTCGACGTACAGATCCTTCTCGATCCTCCGTGCAAGATCCGAATCAAATAATTCAAGATGCTGTTGTAGTGTTGCGTTTAGCAGAAATGGACTCGCGTTTAGTCCGAAGCTGACGCGAGTGAAGCGGTAAATGGCGCATTTTTGAAAATGAAAGTTTTCGAACTCAATTTTCGATGGATCATCCATCCAAAGAAATCGGCAGGCGTCACGATCTGAAGACCTGATGTTTAGCTGCAAAAATGCTCCTTCAAGATCTCCAATCACTACTCGGCGCATCAATCTGAAGCGCATCAGGATCCCGGTCAGGTCGTGCAACAGTTTTGGACCGGTGTTTAAACACTCGTTTAATGACGGTAAACCGAGCGCTGATTTCGGACGCGCACTTGCGTCGAAGACGGGCCGAACTTTAGTATGTTGTTTTTCCCTTCGTATCACCGGACGATGTGGAAGATAATGAACAGGGCCCTCAAACCGACTTGGGTCTTCCACTCTTTCGATGTTTCCTTGCTTGAGCCATTCCGAGAAGACATTTTGGTAAAGCTCGAGTAGCTCTTTGTCCGCGAGAAGTTGTCGCAACGTGCTTCCCAGGCGTACCTTGGCCATTTTGTAATTCGACGGGAGCTGGCTGATACGGCTGTTCCACGGTAGAGCAACTTCATACCGACCCCCACTGAATGTGAGGTTGGCATTGAACTGGCGTAAGACCTTCTCGTCGTCGTCGTGTTCCGTAGCATCTGTCATCCCAACGGTGTTGAGGCCAAAAAATTTGGACATCTGTTCATCCAATTCCTCTTTGGCATCGGTTGTGCTTGCCTCTACAGCGCTGGCCACGAAAACGACATTGGCTCGTTGAGGTTCAATTAAACGGCCTTTGCCGCTTAATATTTTGCCAAAACGTGATGCACTCAATGTGAAGCCACTCGGAAGACGCTGAATCTCGCGAATGTGCAAGTCGTGATGCGTGTCGATTCCGAGCAGAATGTCTGGCTGACGGACTATGCGTGGTGGATCAACCGACTGATTGTGAAGTTCTGCGTTGTCGATTTCATTTAGTTTCACGATGGGCATCTCTCCGACCAGAAATTTCATTTTATTCAAACTGAAAATGAACTTTTCGCCTCCTTCTGCCAAGAATCCAATTTTGACTCGATCGGTCGAGTATCTTCTCGGGGTGTCGCTTCCGAATGAGCAAAGTGTCCACTCTTCTGTGTGGAGCTTCCGGAGTCCTAGTTGGTTCGCTGCAGATTCAGTGATAAAACTTTTCGTCGACCCGGTGTCGATGAAAATGTTTGCTGTCATGCTTCTTTTCGGATCGTAGGGGTTGAACACTGTCACTCGCATCGTCATGAGAAGAGCTCGGCCTTCGTTTGCATTGGCTGAGTGGCTGTGCTCTGCTGATTCTGTTGTTGATGGTTGAAGATCGCTTCCTCCAACGGCGACGAATGATTGCTGTGGATTTGTTGCCTTCTGGCACAATGCCGCTGGGTGATTGCCTCGGCATCTATAACAGCGAACTGGTCGACGACATGCTTTCGAGTCGTGTCCTGGTTTGAGGCATCTGAAGCAAAGGTTCAGCCTTTTCGCTTCTGCCGTCCTTTGTTGGCATGTCGAGTACTTCCGACAATCGGCTTGCCAATGGTCTCCATGACAGAAGACACACGGTGCTGGAGGAATACGTTGATTCACTGCTGATGTCCTTCCACGTTGTTCGCGTTTCGGTTGCTGTTCTCGCCCTTGTTGTTTGTTGCTGGTTCCACTCTTTATCTTCGGGTTGATGTGTCGCGGTTCGGTTGACGAGAAAGTGTGTTCGACGGCACGATTCTGGCTTCGATTGTCGCGCGTCGTCATTTGTTGACCGGAGCTTCTTCTGCCGAATGCATTGGGTTGAGCTTGGCCTTGCTTATCCAATCTTGGCCCTCTTCGGTCGGGGTGGCATTCGGCAAAGATTTCTTGCCTATCAGTTTCCTTTCTGACAGCTTCGGCCAACGCTGTTCTGAATTTTGCGGTCGTCCAATTTTGCGGGTCTTTGCTCTTTTCGTCCATGACCAACTGCAAAAAGCGCCAGTTTAACTTCTTCTCCAAGTTGAGATACGTCTGTGGCCCTTGTATATCTTGCCCGGCAGTTTCCAACTCCCGTGAAACTCGATCCAAATCCATCAGAAACTCCTTTGTGTCCTTCAGGCTGTGACATGTGCGTAGGTTGGCCAGTTCTGCATGGAGAGCGCGCAGGTAAGCAGTTTTGTCGCCGTAATGTTCGCGAAGGAGTTTTATGGCGACGTCATAATTGTCGTCGCACAGCTTCAAGCCTGCTATTAGGCGCAAAGGCTCCCCATCCAACATGGTATGAAGGATTGTGAGCTTGTCGCTTTTGGAGCCCAACTTGCTATGCACTGCGCCCTTATACGCTTCATAAAAGCGGGGCCAGTCTCGTTTTGACCCGCTGAAGCGCTGGACGGTGATTTCTGGCAATCTGAACTTCAATGATTCCTGTTGCGGTGTTGCTGCAGTCGATGTTGTTGCGGAGCCACCCTGTGCGCGGATGTCTGCACGTTCTTCTCTCTCTGCTTTCTTGGTGTAAATTTTGAAGGAAGCTCCCAATTTTGCCTCGAGAGTCTCAAGATCCCGGACCTTAGCCAATGCCTGTTCTAGCTGGTCTGTCACCTTGTTTTTCTTTTCAAAGTCTGCGCATAGCTTGTTCTCTTCATCTCTTTCCTCAGTGTTTTGTTTCCTCAATAGATCAGTCCATTCATTTCTTGCGTTTCGGATGTCGTTTATGTAGTCTTGCCCACGTTGCACCTCGTACTTCACTATACGGTGGCATGCTTCGAGATTGGCGGCATTTGCTATCGCTGTTTCGTCGGGATCAACTGCATAGTCGAGAGCCGCTGAATCACGGAGTCCGTTGAGTGCGCGGATTGCTGCGTGAATCTTTGCCTGGATCGTTGAAGACATCAAGATGGCTGTGTCGTCTCTTTTTTGGCTTCTTCTTGCCTCGGTTTTCCTTAGGCTTTCAACCTCCGAGTGTTTGCTGCGTTGTTTTGTTGTTTGTGCCTACCTACAGTGCGCGTATTTAAGGCAGTATTGTCGTTGAAGCGACTTAACTAGCCTGCAAATATTTAAGGCAGTCTTGTCGTTGAAGCGACTTAACTAGCCTGCAAATACAGATAGGGTTGAAGCCCGGGCTGTATTTATTTTCAATAATTTTACAAATTTTCCCACCCAATTTGGCTATTGGTGGGGCTGCGCGCAAATGGGGTCGTTTTATACTCAGAAAATCAAAAAACCAAATCTTTTTAACACCTGTTGAACGTAGTCGGAACGGATCGTTTCAGCTGTGCTCGGTTGGACAGCTGGATGCTCGGCAAGAACTCGGATCGGACGTGCTGAACACGGATTCGGGGCGGCAGGCGGCGCTGATCAGGTCGGAAGATGATCAGTCACAGCAGCAGGACGGCGAGCTGGTCAGGTGCACGAGAAGACGGCGGAGCTGCACGGAAGCAGGACGGCGGTAGGCGGTGCTGATCAGGTCCTTTCGGTGTCGCAAGGTCGCCACAATGTCCAAGATGACGCGAGAATTATCGGGGGCCTTTTTATCGTACCTCAAACTTGGGTAATTAAACCGAAAAAACAATTAAACGAACAAAATTTCCTACACAATTTAGCACATTAATCGGGCATGGGAAGATTGGCGATCAGCGCCATGAATGGATGAATGAAATGAGTGTTTGGGGTGGTGGGGTGTTGCTTATATTCGGAGAACAATCCGTGTGCGATCGCGGGAAAACGGGCCAATTTTTGCCTCATAAGGAGTTGGGCGATAATGTGGATAGATTATTGGGGTGGTGGAGGAATTGACCCACAAACGGCGTTAAGAAATGTGGATTGGGTGTGAAGGATGTTGGCGGAGGCCACAAAAAGTGCGCGAGAACGGGAAGTAACAAAGAGAGAGAGCGAGAGAGAGCGGGGAGGGCGATAATGGGGTTATCCAAATCGGGAGAATGCTATTTATAACAATCAATCAATTATCCAATTTTCGATCATAAAAATTGGTCGAATTCGACACTCCCAGGGCAGCTTGTCACATGGCCTTGCGAAAGGTCCTTCCATTGTTGAGGCATGGCTCGTCATCGACTTCGTTGAGTCTCGTAGGCTGCGGCTCGGCTCATCCGGTTCCAGTGCTCGTCGCAGTGGCTCAGTCTCCTCTGGTCGTCTTCTCGCGGATGATGCAGATGCACTTCTTCCTCGCATCGGTTCCATTTCGATTGTATCACCGAAACGAAGTGTCCTCGGTGCCGTAGGGCTTCGGGTCGCGTCGAGTAGTGGTCGTGGCGTCTGTCCTCTTCTGAGCAGCTGGCGAACAGTTGTTAGGACAGGTTCAGCAATGTAGGCGATGAGTAGCGGTAAGATGAGATCGCGTGCCAACAGAAAGGTACTATATGCCGAAGCAATATATACCCACCATCTGATCACAGTTTGGATCATGTTGTGAATCCACTCTTCCACCATTCCTCTCAGGCCTTCAGGGTGTGC
>JAEHOL010000137.1:0-10252 GCA_016432905.1 Hoplolaimus galeatus
AAAAGGCCTGGCCCGGAGCGGGGCACTAAAGGCCCGGCCCGGGGCACTTGACCAAAAGGCCTGGCCCGGAGCGGGGCGCTAAAGGCCCGGCCCGGGGCACTTGACCAAAAGGCCAGGCCCGGAGCGGGGAGACCATATTGCTTGACTGAAGTCATTTTCTCCCAAGCCAACTTTTGAGTGCATGGCGCCCCGTGAGCCATTTTGGGGGCGCCTACTATATTATTAATGCGTGTGAACGGCGAAGAGGAAGAGGGGCGTGAGCAACCGGGCGGGAGTAATCTACTATAAAATTACTACGTGAATGGTGCAACATGAAAAACGGAAGGGGACGAAAATAACAATTTGTGAAATTACAACAAGCAAGCAACGGAAAAATAATGCGAAGTATAGAACAAAGGAGGATGGAAATTTATTGATCAAATTCATGACAATTTTGTTTGGACAGATGATTTTGAAAAAATTAACCAAATGATCTATTGAAAATTCAATCTTTTCCTTTTTCGTTGTCCACGGGCGCCTCTTTCTTCTTACTGCATTTTTGTGATTTCTGCCGGACTAACCATGAAGGGAGCTTGTCCGAAATTGATGTGGAAGTCGAGCGCCGTGTCCGCACGAACTGGCGCCTCAACAGCATCAAAATGGGCGATGATGCACGGGTAGAGGGGCCCTCCCGCATTTCCACCTAGGTCGTTGTTCCACTGGACACCATCACCATGGACTAAAAAAGCAAAAAATGCTTTCAAAAATACATTAAAAGAAAAAGACACATACAAATAAATTTCCCGCTCGAGTTCCAAATGTTGTATTTTTTGGTGGTTTTGTTGAAAGCGAGTCCCAGGATTGCATTTTGTTCGCTGATGGTGGGCGCAATGGCGCCTCTCAAAAGCATCATCGAATCGTTCGGGGTGTTCGTCACTATTCCCAGGCGCAGAGTACTTAACAAAAATTTCAATTTCTTTAAAGGATCTAAAATGTCACTGTGTCAATTTGCCAAATTTTGCTTAAATCGTTTTAAAATGTACCTTCCAAACGCCGGTTTCACAATTTGGATTTCGTACAGGAATGGCTCGGAGGCGCCAACCGGAATCTCAGCAAGTGCCAACACCACATGATCCGCCTCTTCAATGCCTTGCTCTTGAAAGCAAAGTTTTAAAAAAATTTCTGGAATGCTACCTTTGAAGGATAGGTAACATCCGCATGATGAGTTTGTCCATGGATGAATCTGGGCACCCGGGCTAGTCTTCATATACTGCCACCCCGCAATCTTGTAGAGAAGCATTTTGATGTT
Organism: Hoplolaimus galeatus; assembly: GCA_016432905.1. NCBI lineage: Eukaryota > Metazoa > Nematoda > Chromadorea > Rhabditida > Hoplolaimidae > Hoplolaimus > Hoplolaimus galeatus. The sequence goes on from JAEHOL010000137.1 coordinate 1,289, forward strand.
GCCGGGGAACAAAAAAGCAAGAAGCAGATACAAGAGAAAATGGACACAAGCAACAAGCATTGACACACATTCTTTATACGCTGCATGTGGATGTTCATGTGTAGGGCGGAGTCCCACTCCGTATCTAATCTTTTATGCATGGGCTAATTTTGTTGACAGCATTGTGGCATCATTTTTGACGCGATGTGCACCAAAGCTAATATTTTATGTATAGGTTGGGCGACAATTTTCGGGAATTATGCGAGGACCAATTTTGCGGATAACTTTCTGGCCTTATTTTTATGGGATGTGCACTATGGTTAATATTTTATGCATGGATGATTGGCAATTTTGTTCACAACATTGGTATTATTTGTGATGTGATGGATGTACTTTTATTAATAAGAGATGTGTGAATAACAATTTTTGCAAAAACGATAAGGAATGCAAAGAGGCATAACAAAAATCCACCACTATTTGCTTTTGCTTTTGCAGTGTTACGCGGGGCCCATAAAAATGTCTTCATTGTGTAGATAAAGATCGTGGGCCATCTGCATGTGCATAATCATCTTTGAAATGCGTTGAAACGTCGCATCACAAAGTGCACAACGCATTGCTGCAACTTCCACATCCGGTTTGCCCGCCACGGGTTGCGCTGAACGGGCCATAAACCACAATATTTTTCTATTTATTTTACTTGGATCATGGTTGCGCTGCACATGGCGCTGCAACAAACTTTTCAGGACAAACATATCACAATGTGGGCAGCAAACATGTTGAGCACGCTCTGAACCACATAAATACCACATTTATGGGATTCTCAATAACCTGATCCGCCTACTTCTTGCTCAATAATAATTGATTCATCATCATCATTCATCTGCCCATCTAATACAAAAATTTTAAATTTTAATGATGATAAAGTTCAACCTGATCCCTCGACTTCCCCCACAATAATAATTGATTCATCATCGTCAGCATTATCTGATCCATCTAAACCTATTATGCCAAAATGTTTTTGACTAAAAATTTCTGAGGTTCAACCTGAATGCACCACTTCGTCCAAAATAATAATTTCATCTTCTCCTTCCTCCCCTTGTCCGTCTATTGGCCCAATTAATTCTCCATCTTCTGTTTTATTCAAAAATCGAATTAAACAAAACATATAGTATGAACCTGGTTGCAAGTTTGTAAGATCCGCAAGGGGGACGCGGCCAATATTTGGCTCTACATTGTTATGGTTTTAATTTTTCAGTAACAATCATAGAACACCAAACATAAAGTTGTGAAATAAACCTGCACTTTCAATCGCAGCAGTTATTGCATTCATAATTTGTTGCACTTCTTCGGCCAAAGCGTTTCCCTCCTCTTCTTGCGTTGATAAATTGTCCGACTCCATGAGTTTATTGCGAACGGATGTGTATGTATGTGGAGGGAATAATTATTTTGTGAGAAGGAAATGCACTCTCTCCATGTAGCCCATGCTTGTGGAAGCCACGCCCCTATTTTGAAATTCTTGAAACATGTCTCCAATAAGGGTTAACAGTAGAGGCAGTTATTTCATTTATATAATTGAGACAGTAAATGAGAGCACCCACTTTTTAGAAAAATTTGTACTTTTCATTAAAGAAATGAATAACGGAGAAGAGAATTCGCCACCACCACCACTTGATGGTCCGTTCATGGAGGACGCTCAGCCTGCAACCCTCTATGATTCCGATGATCCACCACCAACTCTTGATTGCTTTGGAGATGTTCAAGATGATACTGATGGAGAGGAACAAATTCAAGAGAACCAACCAAAGGTTATATAAAAAAACTTATTTCTATTTTAGCTGGTACAAAATGCTGGCATTCAGAAGGCACAAATTGGTGGAGCTGGTGATCAAGAAACACGGATTTTTACTAACCCAAACAACAAGTTTCTGAAACCAGAACAGTTTAGTGGTGAACACTATCGGTGCGTAAACGCTGTACAATGTGGAAAAAACAAAGGTTTGATATTATGCATATCAGATGTGTTCTTGTGTTCATTTAAATCTCTTTTAGCGTTTCGCTTTGCAGCCCAATTTGAGTTCGATGAACTCCATAAAAGCGTCTTGCCATCGGAAGAAATGAAGGAGATCTATCGAAAATGCATAAAATATGCAAATAATGGGGCTGAACAACAGCTGAAGATCATGCCCAACCATTTCATCGTATTTACACGCTCCAGCGTGCTCGACAGGGAGATCACTGTCCATCTGAAGCACTTTAACGGAAAGCCAGCAAGCAAGCACATTCTGGAGATGCTTCTTAAAGAATTTGTGAGGATTGATAAATCCAATCAGGCTAAGGAGCGAGACCCAATCTACGCTGGATTATTTACCGTGGACGTTTTTGCAGTTGAAGCCGATGATGAAGAGGAGCAAGATGCGAGCAAACGGCCTAAACGGCGCAAGTTGCGTGGTGCAGGACGCCCAAAGCTTAAGCGTGATTTTAAATACAACATTTATCCCGGTGCGCTTCTTGATCATGACGGAGTTGAATTCCCTGAGAGATATTGCTTGTTCTATGCACTCGAATGGTGTCGTAAAAAACATCTCCTCCAAGGGAATAACGAGTTTACACGGTGGAAGAGGAACGCGGGGAGGCAAGCGCGCGCGGTTTATGACCTAATGCGCGCTTGTGGCATTAGAAGAGGACAGCGCTCTTACGACATTGCGACATGTGGGCGGCATATTCAGGTTTGATTTGCAAGAAAAAAATCTTGAAAAAAATATAAATAGGATTATTATGATGCTCAAAATCCTGACACCTTTCGCATCTTTGTGTTTGGCACTCATGGTTTCTTCAAACCTGAATGGTCAACTGATTCCAGCAACTGGTCTGTTCCCCTTTGCATTCTGTATGACGAAGAGGACCAGCATTTTGAGCCGCTGCAAAGCGCTGGGCGTTTATATATGTCTGAAGGGCAATACTGTTTTGCGGTATGTATCTGTGTACGTAATTTATTTTATTTTTTATTTTAGTGCAAAAAACCATATCGCAATAAAAATGAACACAAAACAGGGTGCAAAGGCCGCTGCAAAAATTGCCAAAAAATGGGACTTTTTTCAAAATGCAAAGCTGATGGTGGGAAATTCTGGGCATCATGTGTGCATTGCTGGAAGACATTTTTCAATGAGGAATGCTACAAAAGACATCTGGTGCGAAAAAATCGGAAGTGCCGAACAATATGTGAGCGTAATAAGCTTTGCACAAACTGTGGCCTCCTCTACACAATCAGGGTAAATTTATTAAGCTAAGCTGTTTTAAAGCAAAATTACAGAAAAAGAAAAAAGATGAAAAAGAGGAGGAGGAGGAGGAGGAGGAAGAGAGCTGCAGCAGTGTCACTCTTGGCTCAAGCGACACAATTGATTCAGATGAGCAGGAAGCTTATTCAACTGATGATGATGAATTCTTGGATGATGATGATGAGGATGAAGAAGAGGATGAGGAGGAGGAGGATAGCGAGGAAAATGTATGGGAAACAGTGAACATAAAGGATTCGAGGAAAAGAAAGGCATCAAGCTGCTCGAAAAACGATGAAAATAAGAAGAGGTGTACAGCTAGAGAGAAAAGGCCTGATCATGTGTGTGGCGAACGATGGTAATAAATATTTGATTACAAAATTATGTAATTAGTGAATATAGGTGTAAATTATGCAAACAATATCACGCCAAAAGGCCCTGCTGGATAATGCCCCGCACAACGGAACTAAAAGAACGGCGAATAATTGTTTACGATTTTGAGTCGTCTCAATTTTTGCAACCACACCCCCAGTTGGTTCGCTTTCAACATCAAGTAAGTTGAAAATTTTTTGATTCACATTGGGGTACACATTTAGGTTAATTTTGTGTTTGCACATGTAATGTGTTACCGATGTATTGATTCCGGCAAATGGAATCAACCACTATCGGTAAAAACCCCTTGTGAAATCTGTGGTGCACAACGAACCTTCAGCTGGGCATCATTTGATTATTTGGGCAGCAGACAACACAAGCATACACAATTGGCCACAGACGCGGATATACTAACCGAATTTGTTGATTGGTTGTTGCATTTTGAGCAACGACAGTGCCCAAAAAAGGAAAAGAAGGATGGGAAAAAACCGATGAGCTATGAAACATTGTGCTATGCACATAACGGTACGCTTTGTGAATATTTGATGAAGTAAAAAGTACAAACTAAGGCTCGCGATATGATAATGTGATGGTGTTTGGTGAGATTATGCGCGCTGGTGGCCTCCAACCATCATTGATTCGACAGGGAAACGGACTTTTGCAAATGAGGGTGGCAAAAAAGGACATTATCACTAAGACAATATTTCGTGATACGTAAGCAAAATATTTTTGTAAAAATACCAAATCTTATTTTAGCCTCAAACTAATTCCAATTGGCTTGGCCAAATTTGTCAAAACATTTGATCTCAAAATCCCTGGAGTGGAAGGCAAGCACTACTTTCCCTATAAATATAGTGTGCCAAACAATTACCACAAAAAGCTGCAAAATTTGCCGCCGCTTGTTAGTTTGATTGATATTTGATAATTTTAATTAATTTCCATTTAGGAATTTTATTCTCCCGGTTCGATGATGCCCAACGAGCGCAATGAATTTTTGCTATGGTATGAGGCAAACAAAAACACACCCTTCTGCCTCAAAGATGTTTTGGCCGACTACTGTGAGTCGGATGTAAAAATTCTAGCACACGGGCTTGTTAAAATGCGACAATTGTTCCGCGAAGTAACCGGTACGGAGATCACCGAATCAATTACTCTGCCGAGTGCATTGATGAAATACTTTGTGGCCTCACTTCGCAACCATAAAACGGGCGATCAGACCGAAAAACCATTGTGGCTAGCGCTCACTCCTCATCTCGGATATGTAAGTCAAATCCGTGAATAATTTAATTTTTTAAATACTATTTACAGGATCCACACGATAGACAAAGTTTGAAGGCGCGCAAGTACATCAAGTATTGGGCAAGCAAACACCCGCAATGGAAGGCACAATTCTGCGAAAGCCCTGGAGGTGAATATGTGCACAATGGAAAATATAAGTGAGCACTCATTAATTTAAAAGCAGATAATTTAAGATTTCAGAGTTGATTGTTTGGTGCGACGCCAGCCTGAAATGAGGGATTTAATCATTGAATATTTTGGTTGTTATTGGCATGGGTGTAAAAGATGCTATCCAGATGATGATCAAATTGTGGCTGGTGATTGGACAGCGGGTGCCATTAGGCGCAGAGATGCTGCTCGAATTGCGGCTCTGGAGCGCGATGGTTTTGAAGTTCGTGTGAAATGGGAGTGTGACGTGGATGCGCGGCTTTTGCGCAAAGAGTCGATGCTGGAATTCTTTGAGAATGAATGCATTGACACGGGTCCAATCGACCTACATGACGCATTCTTTGGAGGCCGCACCTCTTGTGAGTGGGTTGTGGTAAATTCTGAGGAGGAAAACCGTGGAAAGTGCGCAACCCAGCGAGGCCATCGAACCATCAAATACAAAGATTTTGTGTAAGTATTTTGGGCTCAAAAGTCAAGCCAAATTTGAATTTAGTTCTCTATACCCGTATATGTAAGTTGGGTGTGAATTGTTTATATGATGCGAAGGTTTTTGTTTAGCAATTATTCGTGTGCTTACCCGCGGACGCACCCAGAAGTGTATGATTACGGTGGATACAACGGGTTGTCAGTGAATTGGCGCCACATGGACGATGTTGTTTGTCCAGAACGCCAAATACCGTTACACGGCATCATAAAATGTTTTATTGTACCACCACTTCACGTAAAAAACAACATACCAGCGGTCCCCCATCGGATTAACAATCGCTTACTATTTCCTCTTTGTCGAACGTATTTTTGCATAATCCTCAAAAAAAAACTAAAAACCGCGATTGTTAGTTGCGCTGAAAGCTTTCGAGATGGACTGCACGATGATGAGTACAGCTGTGAGCATCGAGAGGACCGCGAGCGTGGATTTGTTACCACAATTACAACACCTGAGCTTGAAATGGTGAGGAAAACATTAACCACAGTTGCCATTTTTATTATTTAGGCTCTTTCCGGTGGCTATCGTGTTACGAAGCTGATCAGATGTTGGAATTGGCCTGATCGCAAAAGAGATTGGACTGATGAGTTGTTCAAACCATACGTTCGTCTATTCATGCGCATAAAATATGAAGGTTTATTTTGTGCGTATTTTTTTAAAAAACTGCTCGTTAAGCTTCCGGATGGCCAGAAGAGTGCCTGGAAGAGGGAATCAGCGAGCAGGAGCGCGCGCAGAGGAAGCGTAAAGTGCTCGACGATGCGTATGAAGAGACAGTTATACAGCTGAATCCTGGGCAAATGGTAATCAATCCTGGACTTCGATATGTGTCAAAGGTACAAAATTTGTTAGAGTAAATTTATAAAATCAAAATCCAGATTTGCTTAAACTCACTTTGGGGTCGTTTTGGTCTTCGCAATAAGCTCTCAAAGAGTGCTATTGAGTTGGACTTTGCCGGCCTGGCTAATCACCTCAACAATGACCGTATAGATCTTTCAATGGTTGAGCAGATAACCGAGAACACTTGGCTGGTTGTGTATAAGGACAAGGACACGAGTGTAGTGGAAAATTGTAGGATTTTCAGGTAAATTTTTTTTGAATTTAAAAATGTAGATGCATCAAACCCCGTCATTGCTTTGTTCACCACTGCTTATGCGCGTTGCCACCTCCTCAAACAGCTGTGGGCACTCAACGATGGTGGCAGGACAGACTGCCGCATATTGTACATGGATACGGATAGCATGTAGGTTTTTATCTGTCTATTAGTTTGTCTATGATTTGCAGTATATATGATTATGACACGTGCCTGGGCGACCCGTTGCCGGGTGGAAGCAAATTAGGCCAGTTAAAAGGTGTTTAATATTATTTACATAAACTCAAACTTAACAGCAATTTTTAGATGAATACCCGAATGCAGAAATTGTTGAGCTGCTGGCAATGGGACCAAAGTCGTATTCGTTATGGATCCGCGACCACGCAACGGGCAAAGATCAGTTTGTAAAAAAATGCAAGGGCATTCCGCTAAACTTTGACGCGGACGCGCGACTGAGCCATGATCGCATCCGCGAGTTGATACTGGACGCAAGGGTGTTTGATCGCGACTACAACAAAGAAGTGTTTCACTATGCTGACCGAAATTTCCGAATTGTGCGCGATGGCAACATTTTCACTGTTCCAATGGCGAAAAAATTGTCCCCAACCTATTTCAAGGGAGTGCTTCGTGGGCTCCAAATTGTTCCGTTTGGCTATGTGCACCGTGAATAAAGCATTTATCAATTTACAAAATCTGATTCCTTAATCCAATAATGTTCGGGGTATCCAATAAACTTTACAAGATATTCTTTTCCATCACCTCCCTTCTTTTTCCTCGTTCTTAGCACCCGATCAACGCGATATGTCGTCCTTGCGTCAACCTGAGTGCGCACCAGCTCTGGATGGTAGTAGATGCGTTTTTGGCGTGCCCCATCCTCAGCTTGCAGTGTATAATGGGGTGGTTGTGTGTGATGAGTGCGCTCAACAGTGTAGATGTGGTCGCTGTAGTTGGGAAAGTAGCCCTTGGAAAACACATGCTTGCTAGCCGGAGCGCGCACACGCTCACCCTCCTTCAGCAGCACATTTGGTTTTTTGGTTGATGCTGTGGCCGCAGGGCGCCATCATAGATTCGGTTCCACACCTCGTCTGCATTTCTATCGCTAATTTGGTTGGGTGCAAGGCCTGTGGCACGAGAGCGCGAGTTGTTGATTGCGGTAAGAAATTGTGGTAATACACTGGTCCAATCCAAGCGATTCTTCTCGCTAAACCAACGATACATGCGCCCCTTCAGTGTGCGAATGGCACGCTCAGCAACGGCTGCCTTCTTTGCACTTGTTGCGGACAGCTTCTGCACACCCCTCTTTTGAAAATACGCTCGCATCGGCGCACTCTCAAACTCCAGCCCGCGATCCGTGTACAGGCGGTTCGGGAGCCTAGGAAGTTGGGCAAAAAGTGTGTCAAAAGCGCGCCTCATGTCCGCGGGCCGTTTGCTGCGCACCGGAGTGCCATAGAAGCGGCGACTCAGCACATCTACGCCAACTAGCAAATACTTGTTTCCTGCATTATGCTTTGCGAGTGCTTGAAAGTCTGCCAAGTCAGCTTGCAAATCTAAAATTGTTGATAAAAACAAAACAAAAGGGTTTGTTTGTTAACCTGATAAAAAGCCTGTTGGCACTGTCCGAAGGCGTGAAAAGTTGACACGGCGCTGCTTGAAGAGGGTATATGTGCGATTTCGCTCCAGGAAGCGCTCCACGTCACGCCTCCTGATGTTCGGATGTGCACGCCGCACCGCTGCAGAGAGTGCATCAACACCAGCGTAAGCGCCCGGGCTTCTCGGATCCGTATATATCTTGTTTATCAGCTTGTCCATTTTGCGGGCCGAAACTTTGTTGATGCTGTTGCTTTAATTCCTTCACCGCTTTGTTTGCGTGACAGTTTTGCCATTAAATCCTTGAACACTGGGTCATTTGACAACCTCTGTCTCAACTTTGTGGTTCCCGCAGGTGAGCCTGGTAGTCGCCGAACAATGTGCTCAATGGATTCCCTCGTATTTGATGACTGGATTGGTTTTTTATATTGCTGTGAGAGTAGTATGTGTTTGCCGTCTGGCGTGAGGCCGAAATGCTCAGGCTCCTCTTTGACATGTGCATACAACTTATTGATTACCTCGTTCATTTTCTCAGCCTTTTTTATCTGTTGCCTCCTTTTTTGTGTGGAACGTTGTTGTTGTTGTTGTTGCACAGGTGTTGCTGCTGCTTCAGGAAATGTTGGCGTAACAGGTGGTGACATTTGTGCTTCCTCCCAATCCTCCTCATCCTCCCCCAAATCTTCCTCCTCCTCTTTGTTTACCAACACCAAAGGGCCCTCCTGTTCCTGTTTCAA
>JAEHOL010000138.1:0-10240 GCA_016432905.1 Hoplolaimus galeatus
GCAACGGTGCCAATCTATTGTCCAATTTTTTTTCAAAAAGTCTAATTTTCGTACCATCATTAAATAATGCTAAAAATTGGACTGGTGGCCTTAAGCGTGGACCTAATGGCGGCTGGAGAGATGGATTTGTCGCCGATCGTCAACCATTTGTGAATGGATTTGGGAGCCAACGATGTGCGGATGGAGTTCGTGAAGAAGTAAAATCCACGAACGGATTCCTACGAAACGGCACTAATGGATTCGAATATCGTGGACCGTCAAAAATGGCACAAGGGAACAAGGAAATCCATGCAGCACAAGGAAACCCATACAAAGATACGTGAGTATTACTTAGCAAATGGAATTCGTTTGTTCGCTAAATTTGAGTTGAAAAGCGGCTATAAAACCAGACTTAAGCGTATAAATAAATTTCCACGGCTATAAACCAGGCTTAACTTAGTTTCTTGAAAGCATTCAGGATCAATTTATTTCAATTAATAAATGCAAGAATCTAATAAAAATGAATGTCATATAAATAACCCGCAAAGTCGAGAGTTTGGACCAGATATTTTCGTGCTCCAAATTATAACTCGAAAAATTAGCGATACCGTTTAAAATCTTTGCATCCGGCCTTAATTTAATGTTTAAGCTTTCTTCGAATTTTGATAAAACTTTTTTCTTACGATTACATGAAACCTTTGTCTGAAAGTTTTATCAAATCACTAAAAATTTTGTTCTTTGTCAATTTTTTAAGTAAAATGGGCCCGTCTTCCGGTGAAGCTTATGAGACATCGGAAACTAAGGAAGCAAAAAACTATAGCAAATTTTTGGAATTTTTGACCAACTGTAATTTTCGCCGAAAATGAAAATACACTAAATAAACGAAAATTTTACTTTCTAGGTTTTTAACGCGATACTTAATCAAAACTTTTCAATACCTTTTAAATAGAGTCCAAAGTCTAAACCTGGTTTAATAGTGGATCCATCAATGAAGCGATAGGATGAAAATTAGCAATTCTTGTGGGTCAAAATAATCCCGTCCGTTTTATCAATAAAAGCTGATATAAACGCAAATTCAGAGAAGTGGAATATACGGTACGACAAAGTCACACAAACCGCTATGATGAGGCCTTGGTGGGACAACATATAGTGTGCTCCAAATGTGGACATGATGAAGTGGAGTTCCGACAACAACAACAGTGGCGACAACGACACCATGAATCAGATTCTGGAGAACGCCAAGCAAGATATCGTGGACCAAATTCGGAGCACCGACACCAGACACTGAACGTTGGGTAAATGTTTACATAAAAACCAAAAATGTTGATAAATGTTCCGCTAAAATTAGTAATCAAAATGTTAGTTTTAAAATTTGGATTTTTAAGAAAATCAGGAAAAATTCAAAAACATACACTGGTACTGAATAAATACCGTAGAATTTTGGGTTTTGCTCTGCATCTCTGCAATGGATTTTTCACGACGTATTGCTTATTATTACTCGATTTTCAGACAACAGCAATGGCGACAGAGATATTATGAATCCAATGAGCGAAAAAACCAAACGATACTCTGTGGATCAGAATCGGAGCATCGTCGCCAGACGCTGCCTTTTGGGTAAATAGCTACTTCAAGACAAAAATTTTAATAAATTAACTTAAATATCTAATATATCTTAAAAATTTAAAAACTAAATTTTGAAATGGGATTTTTCAAAAAAGCAGCCACAAATTTGAAAACCTCCGATTGACACAAAAAGAAATACTGTTAAAATAATTTGCGATGTGCTAGATTTTCATTTAAATATCGGTTCAGCTTAACGTATCGAAATTCAGACATCAGCTGTGGCGACAGCGACATCATGAATCGGATTCTGAAAAAGACCAAGCAAAATTTCATGGATCGGATTCGGAACACCGTCGCCTGACTCTCGCCCTTGGGTACATGCTTATATACAATTCAAAAAGTTTTCAGCTAATAAGTTAATATAACTTAAAAATTTAAGAGATCTGAATTTGAGATTTGGATTTTCCAAAAAAAAACAATCAAAAATTCAAAAACATAGAAACGAGTTTGTTGAACCGATTTTGCGCTGCAGGCTGCACTAGATCCTTCAAGACAATACGTATTACGTATTGGTACAGCTTAACCCTACTCGCAATTCAGAAAACAGCAGTGGAGACAACAACACTATGAATCAGATAATGGAAAAGACCAAACGAGATTCTGTGGATCGGATTCGGAGCGACGCCGCCAGACACTTCCGCTTGGGTAAATGTTAACTTCAAACTATTTTGATAAATTTAAACTAAAACATATAACAATTAAAAAACAATAGTTTTTGAATTGGAAAGCAGATTTAAAAAATCAATCAAAAATTCAATAATAGCAATAACGATCGGTACCGGAGAAATGCCGGTAAACCGGTTTTGTCATGAACGGGATTTTTCAATAATAACTGTCTTTACCGCCTAATACAATTCGAAATTCAGACAACAGCAGTTGCGACACTATGATTCAGCTTTTAAAAAAGACCAAGGCAGATTTCGCGAACCGCACACTGAAGTTCTTCATCAGATGCAATACCGTACGGAAGCACGTCACGGTGTTGTTGCCCAATGGCGAGGTCCGTGTTCATCAGCAGTGAATTCCGGCAAAGAGCATTGGCATGGTCATTATCAGCAGCAGAGGACGATATACAATCGGCAAGGAGTTCGGGCATCTGATGATGGAGACGGATGTTATGAATTTGGGATAGCGCCAGCAGAAGTGGAGGTCAGGGAGCTTTGAGAGGAAAGGGTGTTGGCAAATATGGCGATCAGCGCAACAATGGGCGACAGTTTTAGAAGCGATTAACGTGATCAAAAAATACAATGTTTGTGTTATTTGTGTTTGCTAAACAAGAGCCAGCAGGACAGACCGAACCTTGCGATTGCTTTTGAGAAATTTTAATTTAATAATTAACTTGCCGAAAATTTTTCCAAAAATGTTCAGCATTTAATCAAAAAATATGAGAGTTTGTAAATGTTTTTCACAGAAAACCAAATATTTTGCAATTTTTCGTAATAAAATTGAAAAGAAGTTCAAAAATTTTTAAAAGCGTAACCAAAGCTGTTCTTTTTGTAGCTACATAAACGCTCGAAGTTGATCTGTGCACAGGGTTAGGACTTCCTACTGATTCTCTAAAACCTTTTTTTTTGCCTGTTTTCGCGATTAATGTTTGTTGTTTGCAATTAATAATTAAATGTATTTGAAATGTTTTATCTGGATTAAAGCGATAAATTGGCAGGTGACACTTCAAAAATTAATAAATAAAAATAGAAATTACCATAAATTTTTGACATAAATGTCGAAGCATCCTAGGGTTATTTTTTGACTAAATTTTTTGTTTACAAGGATTATATGCGTAAATTTTTATAAAGGATTAAAAAGTCCCTTTCGGTTTAAAAAAACGGCTTTTTAAAAATGGCCTTATTGGCACTAGAACAGTGCCACAAAAGGTCCAAAACAAGAGGCATATAGATGAACAAGAGGCAAATAGATGGGCTGTCCAACGTCCAGGCCAGAAAAATTCGCTTTGTAAATAAAAAAAACAACTCACAATGTAGGCACAACTCACAGGCATGGGCAAAAAATTAACGGATGTTTCGCCGCTTTTATTTTCGTAAAATCGATAATTAACAGCTGGCTCTTAGGAGATTATCATCAGCTGGCTCTTAAGGCTCTTTGCTTCGTTAATGAATCATTCGCTATTTTTTGCATAACACCCTTCATTTTTCAGTGAGAAAATCTCGAGGACTACAAGCGATTCCTCGAGATTAAAAGAACCCTGTTCTGAACTTATAAACAAAGTGTCGTCAATAGCGAGGGAATTTTCCACACAAAATCGGATAACTTTCAACAAATGTTCTCTTATTTGTCACTTATTAATCATTTGTAAGATTAGAAGTGTGATCGAACTTTTAAAAATTAAAAACGATTAGGATTTTCGGCGGAAAATCGCTACACGGGCGTTTTCGAGGTGGTGATGATAAATCTGACTTTCATTTTTAAAATTTCCAACTTTAAGCTAATCTAGGTCCGACTTTCAAAAAAGTTTCAAATATTTTAAAAAGATTCTAGTGACTCATACAAATTGTGTATAGTGTGTAGTTATTTAATGCAATTATTTTTGTTATCACAACACAATTTAGAAATTATATTAATTTTGACAGATTTTGATCGATGAATACGAGGCCAACTGTCGAGTTTATCATCATTATTGTATGCTTTGCTATTGTCCAAAACGGTAACTGTATTTATAGTAGGCATAACATAACCTTCCCCAACAAAATACGTTTTGTAGAGGCTGTCAATGGAGCACAACAACAACAACACCAATATGTACCAAGCAGGGCAAGACGTAATGTGTCCGCTGCTGACCACCAGAAAATCCAGCACCATCTCAGTGAAGTGAGGATATCTTTATCAAGGAATAAAGTCCGTTCGTTACCTCGAAAACTTCTAAGTTTATTTATTACCTAAAATACAAATTTGTTTCTTGGTTTAGGTTTGGGCTTTGAATTGTGGCCTGGGTTAGCTGTGGTTTCTGGACGAAAATTATTTTCCCGATTATGATTGGATATCCGGACCCTTACCATAAGCCGGCTTTGAAGCAGTCCAGCTGGCTCAACCGGGAGCCAAAAAACGGGGTTTGATTTGTTGAAATTTGTTATAAATTTTGAAAATTTGATGGGTGGATGGACACTTCTTCTCCACTCCATAATTAAAACTTACCCGCTTCTAATATTTATAGGTTAAAGCAGCTCTGGATCAGTGCCTTCTATTGGCGAAACAATTTGAGAATTCCGTTGAAGCGGCTGTCAAAATCGCCAATGGAAGTCTTTTTGAGCAAATAGCCAACGAAAGTGTTCAACAAAAGGCTGACAACAATATTACGAACACAATGCGCAGCCAGTTGCTTGCCATCAGAAAAGGTTTTGTTTGTCATATTTTTCTATTAAAATGCCGTAACTGCCCTTGTAACCAAGATTTTAGCGCAATAAACAGCTAGGTAAAGGGCCAACGCAAACGCATGTGGAGATTATAAGAACAATCGGCATTCAAATTTTCATTTTCGGTTTTTTCTTGAGTTCTCGTTCCGGAAAATACTTTTGGATTCCGTAAACCCGTAACCAAATACGCCTAAAGATAAGGGTTTGAAAAATTTTTTATTGTGAAACTTCAGAAAATATGTAGATCGCATCCCGGGAAAAGGCATTGACTCCGGCCCAGAAATATCTCGACCCCAAATAGTTTACGGGGCATAAACCTGACCCCTTACCCTGAACGAAAATGTGAAATCCCCGACCCCGCAAAATTAAAAATTCCAAATCCAGGAACCCAAAAAACGTAATTCGGGGTCTATACAGACAAAACTAAACAAGAAAAAATTGTTAAAAATAAAGATTTATTAAAATTTTCTATACCTATTAATTAATTATTTTGGTATTTTTACCGCAAAAATACCAGCGATAATAAATAACAATGATTCAGAATGCTAAAATCAGTTTTCATATTTTGAAAATTTCATTTTTTGAGATTCATTGTCGTTGCTGGAGAGTCTCATCAATGTGTGCCAACAGCCTAACAACAAATTCAACGAGGCACTTCCTTTGTTGATAAAAGATCGGATCGGAAAAAAGTACGAGGAGGAAATGCAGAAGTTGCTAGAAAAGCTCAAGGAAATGAACAAAATAGCGTATGAAGTTGCCAAAAAAGCTACAAGTTTTGCCAACATTGCCAAAATTGTGGCGAAGATGGAGACGGATTTGGCATAAAAATGAGTAGAAGGGTTGGGATGAAAGAAGCGGAATATTACGATATATATTTTCAAGTAGAAAATTACCAATTTGAAAGAAATATTCGGGAAATAAACCATTTATTGGGGTTGGTTCAGTAAAGAGAATTTTCTTTGTGTTGTGCTTCGTCCATTTTATCTCCGATACGAACTCAGGTTTTTAAATTTCGCCCCGGGCTTTAGGCTTATAAGTATTTTAAAATAGAAGCGAAATTTCAAAACTTCTATCTTCGATCTATTTTTCCAATTCATTTTATAACAGACGTTTTTACGCAATTTTTATCCTTGTTAAAACATCTAAGGCAGTCCAGCTCGAGCTGGTTTGCCTTCGCTTTTACTCAACCCCTAAAACAAGAGTTTTTTTTTATTTTACTTCTTTTATAAATTAAGAATTTTTGAATTGAAGTGTTTTTTGTTTTTCCTTGGGCCAAGCCATCAGGACCCGTGTCGGGCCGTGAAAAATCCGGACGTGCACAGCCCTTGTTCGTTTTTTTTGAACTAAATTCTCAATCCATTTGAAAACTTATTTGGCAGATGATCTTTAAATCGATTTTTCTGACTTTATTTTTCTTTTTATACATTATACAGTTTGGATCATATTTAACGAGCAAACAATACATATTATTAGAAATCGATCATTTTATTATGGAAATATATTGGCGGATAACTGAAATCCGTTTAACAGACCCATTTCCAGATCCTCTGAAAGGTGAGGGGATTGTGAAACAAAATGTTGGTGTTTGAAAAGAGACGTTTTCATTAACAATGAGCAAAATTTTACTCATTACGTTACCTTTAACGTTGTTCCCATTTTTATGGACTACCTATTGTTCGTTTTTTAAGCTTTACTTAGGTGCATCTCTTATTAGAAATTAATGACAAAAAAGCAAAATCGACCATTGTTTTAACAGAATATCAATTTTTATTACTCCAATATTCAGCATTGAAATTTTTGGCAAAAACTTGTAAGCTAAAAAATTGAATTATGAAAAATACACCCCTTAAAAATGGAAAATTTTTCGAAAAATTGTCAATCAAAAAGGCAATAAAAATACAACCAGTACGGATTTTTCGAAAAGTACCGGTACCACTAAACCCTAGCTGGAACTACGTGGAAAATTGTTGATAATCAATATTTTTCATAATATATTAAAATCAATGTTAATATATTTATATTAAATAAATATATTAAAATCGGTTATTCCTGCTTCCTTAAAAAATCAGCTATTCCTGATTGATTAAATCCGCTATTGCCGATTGATTAAAATCGGCTATTCCTGATTGATCCATGAAATTCTCAGAAGAGGTTTATAAAAAAGAGAAAGAGAGAGAGAGCAGTCCCAAAAGCAATATTCATGTTTACGTTTTTGTTTTCCATATTCACGAAATTTTTGCTCAAAGCTCCAGCTTCGAAACGTTTTTCCCAATTGACCAATTTAAGACTACAATTGGACTGCTTCTGGTGCAAAAATTGTCAAAATGACGGTAGCCAAATGTCGACATTTTTTGCTGATTCCCATTTTCAAGCTTTTTGGAGTTTATTAATTGTACGGTGAATAGAGTTTTTAAGCTGTTGCCTATTGCATAGCTAAGATTTGTTATTGCATAATTAGCATTTTGAAAACTGGAGAAATTTTACGGTAGTAAAAAAAAAATTTGCCCGAGCTTTCGAGCCAATACGAAAAAATCCGACCCATGCCAACTCTGTTCACCAGTCACCACCCAACTGCTGCACGTTGCTTTACTCCGACTTTCCTCTGTCCACTGTTGGATAGGCTCTTGGCTCTGGCTCGGTGCTGGAGCCGGAGCTGAAAATTTGTGGTGTTTAGAGCCGCACACAGCATTAACACAAAGTGCAAATATGGAATTTGCTGATGGCACCCAGCGGCTCAATTCATCAGCCTTGGGACACCAGCGTCACCCAACTGAAAGGCCAATGGAAAAACCATCAATGAATGGAATAATAATAATAATAAGGGATTGCAAATCGTAATCTTTGGCTCCGACTCCGCGTTCCGGCACTCCCAAACTTTCAGCTCCAACTCCGGATCCCAGCTACGGCCTCCCTAAATTTTCAGCTCCGGCTCCAATTCCAAACTCAGGTCTTCCTAAATTTTTGGCTCAGGCTCCGACTCCAGACTCCGGAGCCTGGCTACAGTAAACTGGCTCCGGCTCCGAGATTTTAATTATATAATTTTCAAAATAAAAATTTTGAATAATCGAATTTTTAACAAAAAATAGAAATTTTTTAAGAAAAAATTTTAAAATTGATGAAAAATTGATATTTTTTATGAAAAAATCAAAAATTTCAATTCTTAGGGATTCTTAGGGGTTCTTAGGGACGTCCGGAGCCAGGAGCCGGTCAATAATCTTGGTTCCCGCTCAGACTCTAAGCTCTTGGCCCTACAAAATTTAGGCCCCAGCTCTGACTCCAGGCCCCGGAGCTGGAGCTTGCACAGCCCTGATAATAATTACTAAAAATCGGTGCTTTTGCGAAATCTATAATCAAAAATCATCATTGGCACAACACCAGCAGCATCTACTTTCATTGTATATCTATTTTTTGTACTTATTTCAACTTTTTAAGGTCTCATCCCTCAGGCTGCAATATTCCATTTACAAAAGCCAATGCAATATCGATGGCAGCAGTTAAGGGGTCGGGTTGCGGGGCAGAGATAGTGTGCAAAAATGGAGAGCGCCCCGCGACGAGGGTGTTTCCATCGTTGCGGGTCGCGGGTCGCGGGGCTTGTTCCAGGGGTCCAGGGGTTTCCATCGCGGGTCGCGGGGCGAAAGTGTTTCCATCATTGTGGCTCGCGGGTCGCGGGGTTCCCTTTCCCTTCTTGTTTCGGCGCGGGGCCCCGCAACAATTCAAAATTTTTGAATCGTTGCGGGGCTCGTCGCGGGGCCCCGCGATGCGTATTCAGTACCGAAATGGGTACCGAAGGTAGATTCTGGCCAATTCTTGAATCTTAAGAATTCTATTCCAGATCCAAAAGTCCGTACCAGTCCGTGCAATCATCATATGCAACCAAAAAATAATACAGAAGACCAAACGGGATTTAGAAGTCCGGACGGGATTCAGAAGTCGTCGGTACTGGAATGGAAGTTCGTACACAATCCTAAATTCCCACGAACACGTCCCCGAAAGTTTTACCGAAAGAAGTAGGTGCTAAAAACGGTACCGAAAAAGTAACGTACGAAAAAATGTTCGATTCATTTTTGGTGCCGTACAAGGTACAGAACACTGGCTTAGATATAAATTCAGTACCGAAAAATATTCAGTACCAAAATTTTCAGTGCCGTGCACGGCCCCGAAAAGTTTCACGAAACTAGAAAATCAGCTTACGAAATTTTGGCACCGATTTCAGTTAGTTTTCAGTGTTCAGCCTATATCTAAAACTGCAGGTGCAATGATCATATGCAATCAAAAAAAGAGATAGGAAACTTAGTAGCTTTATGCCGAAAGCCGAAAGTAACGAAAAACAGAAAATAAATAACAGACATTTTCGATGTGCAAAATTGCAAGATATACTCAGATCCAGTGATAGACGCAGAACTCAAACGTCGGGCCTCCAATTCACGAAAAAATCAAAAACATTTTCTTCCTCCATCTCACTTCTTCTTTGGCCACCACTTTTTTACTTACCGATTTTAATGTTCGGCATGTAGTTGTAGAGATCAAGCTTCGCAATCCGAGCGTCGATTTCAGCGATAAGCTGCGCGATTTTAGAATCCTTGTCGAAGGCGCGGGCCAATTTGCAAATTGCACTTAGATAGCCCAATGTGCGTGCCGTGGCGAGAAGCGCTGAAATGATAACATATTAGAGATTGGACTACTTTGTTGTTCAACTGGATTTGAGTTTTGACCGGCTTTTTGGTCTTTTTCGGGATTTTTTGTTTACCGAAAACCACTGACGGGAACTTGTTGGAAATTTTCGCTTTTTTTCGGCTTCAATTTTTCCGGTTTTTTCGACTCACTCTCGTCGTTGCTCTCCTTCAGATTCTGAGCCAAAACAATGTCAATGTACGCATTCAACTCCACTGGTCCTTTCACTTTCACAAGCACTTTGTCAAGCTTTGCTCGCATCTGCTTCACCGCAACGGCTAGCCGTGCATCGCCGACGTTATTATTGATATTGAGGAAGAAATCATCAGAAGCATTCGCAATTCTGCGCGCTTCACTGAACATTTTCCCTCCATCAGTAGCGTCCTCCAAGGAAATACTATTGGTTTTGACAGCTAAACAAAATAAATCAACTAAATTTTTGCCTGATAATCATTTGGCCTTACGAAGTTAGACAAGAAAAAATAAACAAACTAATTTTTTAATAATACCTCTTTTTCTCTCAATGCTCCAAAATAAAATTTTTGCATAAAAAATCTGATAAAACCGCAATTTGAAAATATTAAAATTATGGTGAGAAT
>JAEHOL010000139.1:0-10224 GCA_016432905.1 Hoplolaimus galeatus
GGTTGTATTTTTCAAAGTTTTCACTTTTAGGGAAGTGTATTTTTAAATTTTTCGCTTTTTAGGGGTATATTTTTCCAATTTCGTTTTACGGTAAGTTATAAACTTTTTGATGATGGAGTGGAAAACCCACAGCAGGCAAACAATGAAATTTTTTGATAAACCCAGGGTGGGTTGCCATATTTTTATTTTTATGCCTTTTTATTCATTTTCCGAGGTGAAAGAATGCCGTTTTAGACCGGAATTTTAGCTGATTTTTTCATTTTGGGGATCCGGCGATGCCAATAGGCATCATTTTTGGCGTTGTATGCTTAAGTTGATTGCATACAAACGTGGACGGGAAGAATTGGCATTTTTGAACAAAAAATGGTTATTTTATTGTTCGATGTCCTTCAGAAATTTACTTTTTTTTAAATTTTATCTGAAAATTTTCAAAAATTTCCTTAAAAAATCACAAAATTTTGCCATTATTAGGGGTGTAAAAAAATCTTGGTTTTCAAGACTCAAAACCCAAGAGTCAAAACCAAGACCAAGATCCAAAAAAACCAAGAAATTTCTTGACTCAAGAGTCAAGACGTAGAGTCTTGAGCAGCACTATTACTTATGTATTTCCTAAAAAAGGCATTTTGGGAAAGCAATTTTTCGAATATGTTTTGGTCTTAAAAAAGCACAACACTAATATCTGAATTCATTTTTTGGCGGTACTGCATTTCCGTTTCGTTTCATAAATATAAAATCAAAAAATTAGTCTTGAAAATTTATTGGCAAAAAGAAATTTAGTTTTTTAAGTATATTTTAGAGTATATAATGAAGTTCCAGATAAGAAACAATCTTTACTGATCACAAAACAAAAATTTTAATTACTAACCATAGTTCACAATATTTTTTCGAAGCATTTGTATTTGTAAAGGAGTAGTTATAAAATGGATTTTATGGTGACATCGATTGAGCATGTGAAGGCTTCGTTCGCTTCGTATGAATTAGCTAATACAGCAACTGGCGGAACGGGAACAACCTGCTACAATGTAGCAGGCGATATTGAATTGAGCTCCAGGGCTGTGCAAGCTCCGACCACAACACCGTAGCCTGGAGTTGGAGCCAAAGATTACGATTTGCACAGCCCTGCTCCCAATGCCTTGGTGTCTATGAGCAGTGTTTTCATGATCCACCTCAAAATGATCTGATCCTGATCTGATCTGATCCGGAGTCTTGGATCAGATCAGAATTAGATCATTTTCGCAAGTTCAGATCACTTTGGATCATGAGCCATATTTTTTAAGAAAAAGATGCATTATTAATCCAAAATTCTGAATTTTTCTCTAAAATTTTCGATTTTTTATTAAAACTTTTCAATTTTCTTGGAATTTTTGGATTTTTTCACCACAAATTTTTTTGATTCTTCGCAAAAATTAAGGGTTTCACTACTCCAAAAGCCTGAGTTAATTATCTCATGGTGTAAATTCCCATCTTTGTATTCACATCAAAAATAGTCAATTTCTTAAGAAAGTGGTCAATTTTTTAAAAAAATTTTGTGTATAAAAATTTAAAAATAATTATTTAAATTTATTTATAGGATATAAAAAAATCGATTTCTGGAACAGATTAGGGACAGATTTTGGTTTTTGCCTTGCCTATGCGTATCTCATTTAGCCTAAATTATCAATTTTTTGAATGACGAATTTTCGTTTAACGTTTTAATAAGCATTTAATCAATTATTTTGCGAATAAAAATTTTAAATTTTTTTTGAGATCAGTGATCCAATGATCTGGTCTGATCTGATCCAAAGTGATCTGATCCTGATCTGATCCTGAACTGATGAAATTTTGGATCAGATCATTTTAATTATCCACTATCTCGGATCAGATCAGAACATTTTGGAAAAAAATCCGGATCATGAAAACACTGTCTATGAGTCGTTGTCTATAATCGTCCACGAAATACACCAATGTGCATAAATCCTATACTAGAACATCTGATCGAAGGAACTTTCATGTTAATATCTAATATTTACATCAGGGCATGCCAAATCAAAAATAAAATTATGAAATATAAAATAAAAATTAAAAATTCAAGTTACACGATATGAAATAATGGCTAGTCAAATGCGGCATTTGCCACATTTTTGACCCTCTCACCACATTTTTCCACATTTTCAACTTTTGCCACATTTTTAAAATTTTGGTAACTTTCAATGATTTTATCCAAAATCGTTAAATTTCCAGAATGAGGTCAATTTTTATAGAAAATCTGCCTTTTGTACTGACCGCGTTACGGTATTTTGGTGGTGGGTTGGACAACGTGTCCGGCCTTTTGAGGCCACCCTGATGTTTGATCCCGGTTCGGTGCTCTCGTTTATGCAGTAAGGCGAAATTAACAAGCAATGATTAGGGAGCAGAGAGAGAGAGAGAGATCTAGCTCTCCGCCGGGCAGGAGTGATATACTTTGCCTGAGGCTATCTTGGTTTAAATAGCTAGAACAGAACCCAACCAGTTGTCAGAGAGAGAGAGAGAGCGAGAGAGAGGAAAGAGAAATAACATAACATAGGTTAGAGCAATTGGATATTTGAGAAATATAACGTCATACTGCTGTCACTCTCCTTCCGTTAGTATGGACGGCCCCGTCCATTATATGGCGACAAAGTATATGAATAAATCTACTTGCATGTGGGGGCGGAAAGGAAAAATTGATTCTACGGCGAATGGGCAGAATATCGATTCAGCATAAGTCGGAGAAAATGAGACAACAGTTAGAAAACTTTCATTTTACGATGTGAGGAGGAGAGACACCTTACTGCCCTTCCCTAATTTTTCAAAATATTATTTTATTTTTTTTGTGTCGTTTGTGTTGTTGTTTGCATTTTGTCGTTTTTCAGCTTTCCTTGTTAACTTATATGTGTTGAATCGTTGCTGCTGGTGGTGATCATCTGCAATGCCTGTCGCATGAGCCGAAAATTGGAACTGCACTTTGGATTGGATGCCAGTTGATGATGCGCGGGACAATTGTTGATCTATCGTTGTCGCCGTTCAGGTTGATTCCATTTCATGTGGTTCAGCTGATGCCGTTTATGATGTGTTGTTTTGCGCCAGATTGATTTTTTTAATTTTTAAGGAAAGGGCAGTATTGTTTTTGAATAATATCGACTGTTTTTCTTAGATATAGTGACCATTACAAATTGAAATTTAATTTTGAAACAAATAAAAATGATTGGATAGTTTTGAAAATTTCAGATAAATTGAAAATGAGTAAGTTAGCACAATAACATTGTAAAAAATAATTTTGAATAAAAGAGCAATATTAAAATACCAAAACTCTGAGTAATGAATAGGTCAAACTGAGTTAGTGAATAAACTAATTAATTAACAACGTATGTGATGTATATCAATCTCACTCCCCACTGCCTTTTTAGCGTTGTTCAGTGTTCCATTTCATTGCTCCCCTCTTCGTCCTGATGAGTGTGCTGTCGTTGCTGCGCCTTCATGTGCCGCTGGCATTCCTTGCTGCGCTCTGCGCTGCGCCTTTCTCGGCCCTCCGTGTTGTCCAGGTGGCTTTCTTCTTCCATTTCCTTTTGGGTTTTTGCTCCTGGTCCTCTGCCTTGTCCCCACAACCATTCTTTAATCCGCGTGATTCCATCTTTGGGCTTCAGCACCTTTTTCTCTGCCTTCTTTTTGCCAACTGCCTCGCTTTCTTCACTTACTTCCATCACAACTTCTGCTTCTTTTATAAGCATCACAGTAGTTCCTCTTATTATTCTCGTTATTCTTTCTTTCCTTTCGTCACTCGTTCCTTCACACTCAACTTCCGACTTCTCCGCAACCTTCCATTCTTGTACCGGAGTTAGGCCACCTTTCTTCCACTCTTTTGCCATCATTGGCATGTCCTCCTCCTCTTCTTCTTCATCTTCATCCTCTTCATCCTCGTCTATTTCGCGCTCTGCTCTTTCTCGGTCCTCCAACCACTCATCCTCCGAATCGTAAAATACTCCGTAGACCTCCCCTTCGCATTCGATTTCCTCGCCCATCGCCTCTGGCTGCTTCTTCTCCTTCTTCTGACTCTTCCGTCTCTTCTTCCTCTTCTAGCACCATTTTTTCCCATCTATTCTGTATCTTCTCGTTTTCTTCCTCATCTGATTCTTCAATATTTGAGTCGCCAAATACTTTTTTAATCGGCGCATCGGCTTCTCTCATTGGAAGTTCATACCCTTCCTTGAACATTTTGCATTTCTCCTTATGCACCGTTCGCATCCGTTCGGTCTTGATGTGTCGTAGCGTCAAATTTGAGCTTTCAATACCAATTATTCGCCATGGTCCGGTCCAGCGTTCCCGGAACTTGTTTCGATCTGCATTATCTTTGTAGAGTAGAACCATCTCTCCAATTCGAAACGGTCGATCCTCCGCTCTTCTCTTGTCATCATTCCATTGTTTTTGCTCTCGTTGTGTCTTCCCAATCTCTGTCTTCACTTCCGCCCACGCTCTCTTTGCCTTCAACATCTGGTTTTCGGTGTACCACAAAACATCTCCGCCCGCTTCTTCCTCTTGTAACTCTCGCAGAAAAAGATCCGTCGGGAGCCTAGCTTCCCTTAAATGAATTGTAAAGAACGGGCTTTGGCGTGTGCTTCCGTGTATCGCGGTATTGTAGGCGAAGACCGCGTATTGCAGAGCTGTATCCCATTCTTCATTCTCAGACGTCGCGATCATGTTTGCCAATACCCTGTTCATTCCTTCTACTTGCCCATTCGCGGCCTGATGATATGCTGTCACGGGACGGTGCTCAAATCCGAACCAATCACTCAATTCTCGGAAACATTCACTCATAAATTGTTTTCCTTGGTCGGTGACGACCACTTTCGGCACAGCGTGTTGCAACAGTACCTCTCGGATAAAACAGTCGGCCACTGTTTCTGCATCTTGCCTTGCCATCGGAGTTGCGATCGTCCACTTTGAAAACGAATCTACGGTAACCAGCACGTATTTATGGCCGTTCTCCGTTTCTTGCAGTGGCCCCAATATGTCGCAATGTATTCTCTCGAACGGTGCATTCCCTGGGGCAATGGGTTGCGACGGGACTGCCTTCCGTTCTCCTGGATTGATTTTTCGTTTTTGGCACTTCTCACAAGCTCGCACGTATTCTCGAACATCCTCTTCTATTTTCTCCCAATAAAATCGCCTCTTCATTCGCTCCAATGTTGTCTGTTGCCCCCGATGACCTCCTTGCATTATGTCATCGTGCATTTCGGCGATTGCTCTTTTTCTCAGCTCATACGGAATGACCAATAACCAAACGTCATTCAGCTCCTTTCCCGCCTTGTAGTACACTGCACCCTTCTGCACTTTATAGTTTTTCAGTATTTTCTTCAAGTTCTTACGCTCTTCCTCATCTTCCGGTAATTTTTTCCATTTTTTTGATCGAAAAATGTGCACCAATTGCTTCACTTCTCTCTGCTTAACGATCACTTCATCCAGCCGCAATTTTGGAAGTAAATTGCCCACGGCTTTGGCCACCACTTCTTCTTCATCCACTTCATTAATTTGCATCGTTTCCTCGTTTTTTCTTTGATTTTTACTTCCTTTTCGTTGCTACTTTCGTCCTTCTCCTCCTTCCATTTCAAATATCGAGACATATAGTCGCACAGATAATTGGATTTTCCACTTCGGTGCTCCACCTCCACATCTCCACCGAATGATTGGATAACCATTTGATATTTCTGTAGTCGAACCTTCAATCCCGTTTTGCTTTTGAACGCCGTTAGTGTGCTGTTGTCCGTCTAAATCACCGTTGTGTTTTTTCCAAGAATATACGGTTCGAACTCTTTAATTGCGTAAACGATGGCCAACGCCTCCTGCCCATTAATATGATATTTTTCTTCATGCGGATTCAGCGTCCTCGAATGATATGCAACGGGGTGTCTGTGCTAAAGCAACACCGCTGCAATTGCCTTTTGGCTGGCATCCGTTTCCACCTCAAATGGCTCGTCAAACCGTGGAGAACGAAGCACCGGTGGCGAAATCAGCAGAAACTTCAGCACGTTGAGTGCCTCTTCCTGATCCTTACTCCAGTTTTGCTCAATTGTACCGTTCATGTCCATCTTCAGCAGCGTTGTGATGGGTCGAATGATTTGGGCGAAATTTGGGATGAAGCGGCGAAAGTAGCTTAAGGCTCCGATGAGGGCACGTAGTTCCGTGATTGTTGCTGGTGCTTTAAAACGTTGAATCGGCTCCAGTTGCTTCGGGTCGGCTCTGATTCCATCTTCCGACAAAAGAAAACCCAGATATTTAATTTCACATTGGGCGAACGAACACTTATCCAGTCGCAATTTGAGTCCTGCTCGCTTCATCACTTTCAGCAACCCTTCCAAATCACTTAAATGCTCATCTTCCGTTGATGAGCCAACAATCACATCATCCAGATAACAGAGTATGTAGCACGTTAGCTCCCTTCGTAATTCTTCCATCACCCGTTGGAAAGTGTGGCCAGCCGAGCACAATCCAAAAGGCATCCTGACGAACTCAAAGATGCCGCAGTGTGTCACAAACGTTGTCTTTGGGATGTCTCGCCTGTTCATTCGCACTTGATGATATCCGGATTGCAAATCCACCGTTGTATAAAACTTTTTTGGTCCAATTGTATTCAGCAGCTCAGTGATGCGCGGTAGATGGTATACTTTCTTTTCTGTTAAGCTGTTAAGCTTTCTGTAGTCAACTGCAAATCGGTAAGTACCATCATGTTTCGGCACCAACACAATCGGACTGGCAAATTCTGAATTTGATTCTCTAATCACTCCTTCCTTCTCCATCTTCCGTATTTGGTCTTTGACTTCCTTCTGCAGAGCCGGTGCCAATTGGTATGGGCGCAGATTGAACGGTTTTGCCCCAGGCACCAAATCGATTTTATGTACAATTTTGCCTCTGTACATACCGATTTTTCCATCTCCGCCCACAAATGCTTCTTTCATTTCTTCAATCAACTTTTTTAACTTTTCCTTTCCATCATCACTCAGGGTACAGCCTTTCCATCTGATTTGTTCCGAAATTTTTGATTCTTTCTCTTCCGCTTCCTGTCTGGGCATTCGATCCCACCATTTTGCTTCGGGTGAGACGTATTCTTCACTTTCAATTCCCATTACTTCGCCATTTATTTCGACTTGTTCTAGCGTTGCGAGCATTATATTGGCTGGAATAGTCAAAGGTGCGTTTCCGGAATTTAGAAGCCGGACCGAAACTTTTTGCTGTCCTCCCGGCTGGACGAGAGTTTTTCCCACCGTCAGCATCTCAACATTGTGATCACTCCGTGGACCAGAAAGGCTTCTTTCGGCTCCATCTTCATGTTTAATTTGGCCATCATTAAATTGTCGGATCTTGGTGCCAGCACTTCTTTTTTCTCCAAACTAATTATTGGCACTTCATTTGCAACTGTTGTTACAGTCGTCCATTCACCTCCGAGTCACACTTCATCCCTTCCAAGATCAACTACTCCCTCGAGTTGCCTCATTGCCGGTTTTTCCAAGCAACAGTTCCGCTGGGCAATGTTCATCAATTGATACGTCCAATTCAATGTCGCATTCCATTTTACCAATTTTCATTCTCGCCACGGTCTTTCCTACCATTTTGAGGCTGTTTTTGCTGGCTGATCTGCATTTTGCAACTCGATCTCTTCTGATTTTTAATCCTAATTTCTGTGCGGTGGACTCTCTACAGTAGGATATTCTTGCTCCGGTATCAACCATTGCATCGATCAATTTGTCTTGTAGTTGAACTTCGATCATTGGAAGTGATTCTGGTAAGTTATAGATTGTCCGAACCATCATATTTTGTTGTTCTTCCCGATCAATCTGGCCATAATTCTGGTTCCTGTTGTTCGTTTGGAGCGCTCGGATCATGCATACACGGGGTGGGAGGTAGGATAAAATGTATGCGGGCTCATCAATGGCTGGAGAAGGCGCACTTGGTTCAATGGGATGCATCTCTACTTCTTCCGCCGGTACTGCTGCTACTTTGACCTCTCGCCGAGCCCTCAGCAACATTCGCAAAGCTCCAATTACTCCTCTTCCGGCCTGTATTCCCCTAAATCCGGCCATCCAGATAACTCTCGTCTTCACCACTATCCTTATTATTCCCCCGAGGATCATCAAACTGATCAGTATTGGAATGATCCAAGCCAAGCTCTTTACCCATTGCCAGGCTTTTCTTGCTTCTTCCGGTATTTTCCTCATCCACTCGGTCGCTGTCCCGACCAAAATTGCTTTTTCTTTCACTTCCTTAAGAGCGAACTGTATTGCTTCCGAAACATTTGGTGTTTTCACATTCCTCAACACCTCGGATGGCACTGTGTTGACCTTCTTCCGATATTCTGTTATCGATTTTTCGATTCTCTCCATTTCTGACTGATAGATTGCTCCTTTGCGCAACAAAAATGGATTCTCCATCTTTTTATACTTCGGCTTCATCTCTTTCATTTTCGCCCCATTGATTTAATTGCATCGTTTGCGGTCTCATTCATCACATTTTTTTCCTTTCCACATTCCACCCTTTTACTTTCGAAAACCAGGTCTCGTGATCCGGGTTTAATGAACATCAGTGTGCTTCCTACCGAAACACTCCCCCGTAATGTTTTGTGTCCAAAAAACTTCATCCGGTGTCACCGGTGCGCAATATCCAAATTCGAAGTGTTCCTCGTTCCATTTTCCAAAAATATCATCTCTATTTAGCAACTGTCTAATCCCTTCTGTGGGATTAATGCGCAAAACGGCCCTGACCAACTCCATCGGCAATTTTGTGTTTTGGCAGTAACGGAAGTAAATCGCATCATACTCCTTCTTTCTTTGCTCCGACAGTTTATGTAAAGCGTAGTTCAACCGAGTGTTCAAATTGCGGGTGTACGAATCACTCACTCGCACCTCTCCGGGCTGTTCTGTTGTTAGCATATTTGTGCGTCTTTCTCTTCCCACCTCCTCCTGCCACTCATCCTTTTTCTCCAACTCACTCCCTTTCATCTTTAATTCTTCACTCGACGTCACGAAATCCCATTCCACCTCATTAATTTCCACGTCCTCTTCCTTCTGCTCTACCTTCTCTTTGTTCGTTTCGTCTTCCTCAATTTCATTCTCTTCGCCTTTCTTCCAATTTGTTGATATTACTCCGTCTTCTTCGTCCTGACTCATTATTGGCCCTTCAGTTCCCATCGCTTCTGATGGTGCTTCTCCATTTTGTTGCCTCACAACGTCTTTGGTGCCTTTTACTGCAATCACCTCATTTAACCTCTCTTCCTTTTTGTCCGTGGCTGATTTTTGGTTTATTTGGTGTTTTGCCTCCAACACACGTGTTATGGGTGTTACGCGTGTAAACATAGGCGATGATTTTGTTGTTTTTGTTCTCATCCGTCCCCATGTTGAGGTCGTTGTTGCGATCGATGGTTTCGACGTAGTAGTTGTTGGTGCTTTCGTAGTAGTAGTCATCGGCCTTGCAGTTGTCGGTGGCTTCGTAGTAGTAGTCGTCGGTGCCTTTGTAGTCGTCAGTGACTTCGTAGTAGTAGTCCTCGGTGCCCTTGTAGTCGTCAGTGGCTTTGTAGTAGTAGTCGTCGGCCAATTATTTCCTGGAGAAAGGAGAAGCCGGAGTGCTAGCGGGCGAACTAATGACGTCATGGGGAGACTATTTAGCACCGGAAGATGGCCAAGAAGTGCTCCAAAATCGAACAGTGGTTTGGAAAATACCGGATGAGTCGTATCTTTTTATACATGTTGCAAGCGGAAAATATCTCGCAGAAATTACGGAGAAAAGAGTCATTATCGAAGAGCTTGAAGCTGCCTTCGAGTTCGAAAATGGAGATAACGGAGAGGTAGTTGGAGTACCGGAAGGTGCCCAAAAGCTCACCAATGACGCCTTTGTGTTAGTCCATGAGCCAAAAAAAGTGCAAAAAAGAGGTAAACGGCAGTTAGAACAGCCCAAGAAGACACCAGCCCGTCGAGTTCGGCCAACAAAAAAATCTCCAGGACGAAGACAACCGAGTGATACCACCGATGAGCCACTGACGACTACAAGGGCACCGACGACTACTACTACGAAGCCACCGACAACTATTACCACGAAGCCCCTGACGACTACAAGGGCACCGACGACTACTACTACGAAGCCACCGACAACTATTACCACGAAGCCCCTGACGACTACAAGGGCACCGACGACTACTACTACGAAGCCACCGACAACTATTACCACGAAGCCCCTGACGACTAC
>JAEHOL010000140.1:0-10219 GCA_016432905.1 Hoplolaimus galeatus
GATATTTACCTACGTATAACATTTACCACAAAATACCATAAGCCTTTAATGGAACGGAAGTGTCTGTAGCCAGAAAGAGCGCTCCATCAGCCGACCGGAACAAATGCTTTTAAATTTAAGCATTGCTTTGGCGAATGCTTTCATGAGGCGGAGGATAGATTGCGTTTGGATTAGGATGTTTTGCATTTTTAATTAAAATATGAAGCCAAAAAATTTTGCTGATTGGTTATTGAATCAATTATTACGCAATTTTTGCAAATTTAATTCATGCAGTTCGCTCTCCAAAAACTCACTTGGTATTGGTAGCAAGAATAATTTTGATTAAAAACATCTAACCATTAGGGTTTTTTTCCGATATTTTGCAAATCGTAAAATAAAATATGTCTGCGAATTTGATCTGTTATAATCATGAGTTAAGGCAAAACTGGGCAATTTATAAGGTTCCGCGATTCCGGTTCCAGACAGTTCCAAATTTTAGTCCAAAACGGTTACGAAATTTATAAGGATCCGCGGCTCTAGTCCCGAATTTTATACGGTTCCGCGGTTCCGGTTACACAAATTTTAATCTTTTCCTGGTTTCGGTTCCAGTTCCAATCGAATTTTATCGCCAATTTTTTGAACTAGTGTTCACTTCGGGTTTCATCGTAGAAATTTTTCATAAAACTTTCTTCAGATTTATAATTCTCCCTTTTAAAAAAGTTTTGACGTCATACTCTTGCGTGGCAAAAACAGACACTCACCATGCGGTGAAAGTACAAATTCTCGAAGTCTTCGATTTAAAAATGCTTAATGGAGAGAAATGTGAATACGAGAGAGTTGACTGCCGGTGAAACTTTTACTTAACTCTACAGGTGTGTTCATAAAAGCGGCCCAATCACTATGCCCATGGCTCGATGTCAACAACCTAATGTTTTATAAATGACAAATTAACCATTTTTAATTTTTTGTCTAATCAAATTTATTCAGTCTGATCAAAATTCAGTCTTGATCAAAAAATAGCGCGCATTTTGATATAAGGCTTTCCTATTTCCGTTAAAAATAACAGCAGGATAAGGTAAAGTTCTCCTATCATAAAAATACCAAACAGATTTTGCGAGTAAATTTTTTCTCGGAAATGATGATATGAACTCGCTGAATCTGAATTATTCTTGTTTGTTACGGTGCTATGTCATTTGTCCAAAAGTGCCAGGCTGGGCGTTTGTCCAATAGTGCCAACACATAAAAATGCATATGTGGGCGTTTGTCCAATAGTGCCAACACATAAAAACGCATATTTTGGCGTTTGTCCAATAGTGCCAACACATAGAAACGCATATTTGGGCGTTTGTCCAATAGTGCCAACACATAAAAACGCATATTTGGGCGTTTGTCCAATAGTGTCAACACATAAAAACGCATAAGTGGGCGTTTGTCCAATAGTGCCAACCACATTAATGGAGTTGTAAACAAAAAGAGGTACTATTAGCAAACATTTATAAAATAGTTAAAATTGTTTATTTCTGATAGAAAACATAAATTTATATTAACATAATAAAAATATTAATAGCTCTTATTGATAAATCAACTACCAAACACCCCTTAAAACCAGAAAGACCGCAGCACCAGTTGATAGATTAGCTAAAAAACAAATCCGCTATGATTGTGTATTGTATAGCAGAGCTGGCAAATGAAAGATTTTAAAAAACAACAAATAGCCAACAAAAAGCATCATTTGGAGGTCAAAAAACAGCAAATTTTTAAAAATGCATAATTTCGCACAAAAATCTTTATCCACAGCGTAAAATCATAAAATGAGTTCAAATATAGCATTTCTCGTTACCCATGATCTGTTTAAGCAATTGGAGTTTGGAAATAATCATTTCGTAAA
Organism: Hoplolaimus galeatus; assembly: GCA_016432905.1. Taxonomy (NCBI): domain Eukaryota; kingdom Metazoa; phylum Nematoda; class Chromadorea; order Rhabditida; family Hoplolaimidae; genus Hoplolaimus; species Hoplolaimus galeatus. Next base: position 1,868 of record JAEHOL010000140.1, read on the forward strand.
ATTTTGATAGTAAAAACTAATCGTCGATGGCTTCGTAGCATCAACTTTCAGTAAATTTAGGAGTTAGGTTGGTTCCGGCGGTGCCGATTGGCGCCGCCGGGAAAAATTTTGCTAAAATTAAAACTTTTCCACTAGAAATTTGACCATTTTGCTACAATTTATTAAGCTAAATTTGTGCTATTATGATACAAAATTGGGATCCGGCGATGCCGACAGGCGCCGCCGGGAAAATTTTCAAAAATTGACCTATTTTCTTTTATAGAATCGATTATTTTTCATTAAGTATAAAGAGGAATAAATTCGCGGCGCCCAGCCCATCTGCTAACCCTGTTGCTAGCCGATGCGCCGTAATTCCGGGTACCGGTTATTCAGTTTTTCTTAGATTTTTTGAGTTCTGGTTCCGGTTTTATGGAAAATTTTATGGAAAATTTTTTATTATCAGTATTATTTATTAGAAAAAACTGGATTTTGTGTGCTCTGGAGAGAGAGAGAACCCCATCCACGCCATTTTCACGTCCTTCCCTGTTTGAAGAGTAGTTTCGGCAATATAAACTTCTTCTGGATCGCGCTCTGATTCTTGATCGACTGCAAAATATACGAATATTTTTACCTATACACCCGATCGAACCACGATCGTTTACACCCGATTTTGACCCCCCAGTATAAAAAACTAGTTGCATGGTAGGGTAAACCCGGTAAAGCATACTAGATTACATAGACTAAATGTTTTTCAAAGGTTAACGTTTCACAATTTCATTTTTTTATTTAGATCGAATTTGTTTTCAGATTAAGATCGAATATGTTATCATTGTTAACCGAAATTTGCGCCACAACCCTAAACACTTACTCCGAAGACATTAGCTGCACACAGGCTAGTGGCTTAACCTGTAACCTGGAAAGAAGAAATTGCTAAACAAGCTTTAATGCAGAAGCCCAAAATTCTGAGTTGTGCGGATTTATTTTTAAAGAAAATTTGGAATACGGAATGTATGTGTTATGTGTGTGTAAAAACCCACGTCCTCCGGCCCACAGGTCCACGGGCCGATTTTTTCATTTCGTCCAGCCCAAACTTTTTGGGCAAAAAAAAATTTAGTTCAGTTCTTCCCATATTTTCCGTGGACTCACAAACTCAGCTTGTTTAACAAGCCAAAATGCGGTTTATTTGAACATGTAGCCATTAAAACCTTTACTATTTCTCGGTTTTATTTAAAATATTTTAAGTACACAATATGCTTATTAGCTATTTTTCTGACTTTTGTTGTCGTCGTCGTTGTTGTTGCATGGTTGCGGCAATGTGCTATGTGTTGGCGGTTGCGAGCGGCTGCTTTCGCACGCCTCCCCGTGATAAGACATTACTCATTAAGCCACTTGTAGCACGGAAAAACACCTTGAAAATAAGGTAACCAACAATTATTTTTTATTAATTTCTGCTCCAGTAAAACAACCCCAGAATAGACAACAGCCTATGTTTCAGAATTAGCTCAAGCCTTACTTAGATCTTAGATTAAGCTTGCATAAGATTAGCAGCTTAACTTTTTCGTAGATCCATGGTCAAGGGTCAAGGACAGCTCTACTTCAGCTCTTATGAATTCAAAATTTTATAGAAGACCATAATAAATTTTCGTATTTTAATATTTAACGAAGACAGGATTGCAAGCGGAAAAAAATACAAATGGGGTTTTTTGCCATTACAGTACAACAACTACTCCGCCAACAACAACAACAGCGATAAGTACCACAACCATCACACCCACTACAACCACAACACCCGAAACAACATCTACAACAACGACAAGTACAACAACCACATCACCCACAACTCCCAGTACAACCACACCCACAACTACGACCAGTACAACCACGTCTACAACCACGACAACAACAACCACAACAACAACAACCACTACAACACTGTGTAAGTGTTGGTGGACTGTGTTTTGGATGATATTTGTCCGCTATATTATGATATGAAGTATTAAAAATTGTACGCTGTGTTATTAAATATTAAGTAATTTGCGGGAAAATTATTTTCCCGATTTTTTCAGTTTACTTAAAAAAATACCAAAATTCAGTCAACTGTCCTCAATTCCTTTACCAGACTCGATTTGTTGAGACAAATAGTGACTGAAAATCCTCAAAAAAATTTTAAAATTTGCTCAATATACACATAAGAACAAAAATTGAAAAACAATATGATATAACTAACTTTATATAGAAAAATTCAAAAAAATTTTCGAAATATTCAACTTCAGTAAAGATAAATCTAAAAAAATTTAAGATCTGAAAGCTACAGATAAATTTAGCAGCTAACTGAGGAGCAACGAACATTTACAGCTTTGGCTATTTTGAGCTTGATTTATACAGCTTGTACACAATTGGCTCCATGCTGCACCGCACCGTTGGCTTACAATGCCAACAATGTTGGCTACGATCAACAGACGCCGATCAGCCTCAGTTGCCCGTGCTCAACAGTTCCGCCGGCCACCATCAATTTTATTACACGGGGCACAAACAACTTTGACGTAACTGAGAACACTGCTTGCGTAGCTCCATGTGTAAGCATTTTTAAAAATCGACAAAGGGGACTTTGATAATCCTGGGTTTTGGTTTCTGACCTGTCTTCTTGCTGGCTTTGGGCTCCACGGGATGGCGATGGATTGCGCTGTCCTCATCATCGATCAATTTGTCCTCCAGTCCGCATTCCTTCACAATCTGTTTGACGACTTCCCTGGCGTCCATTCCCTCAGGCAAGCGCTCAATGACTGCCCTCGTCGCTTTCTTCCTTATCTCTTCTCCATTGATTGCCGTGTTGTTCACCATGCGGAAGAAGGATGCAGGGTCGGCGAAGGGAGGAGGTTGCCCCCAGGCAAGATGGGAATCGGATCGATTGGACTGTTGTTGTTCTTCTTTTCCGCTGGCCTGCTCGCTGACCAACCTCTCAACCATCCTTTCAAGACGGTCGAGGCGATCGATGATTTGCCCGAGTTGCTGTTGTTCGTCTGGTTGTTGTTGCTGCGAAGTGATGAGCTTCTCCAGTTTCTCAAGGCGGGCATTGACATCCGCGATGGTTGGCTTTTGAGCTGGTGCCATTTTGTTGATTGAGTGAGTGCGAAGTAGATCAGTAATAATTAAACCTCAAATATATACCTCAAACTTGGGTAATTAAACCAATTGGGTAATTATGGCTGAATTCTCAAACTTGGGTAATTAAATGTGACCAATTTCAATAATTAAGGCCTCGATCAATCGGAAATTGGCTGTAGAAGACACTGGAAATGGTTTTCACGTAATTTTACGTGATGCTTCACGTGAATTGGTCACGCGAACAAGCTAGCAATAAACTGACGTCAGATTCGTTATCAGCAGGGTCGATTACTCATATCATAAATACCAAATTTCAGCCAAATCTGACACGTTTTTCATTTTTTTCCAAAAAGGGGACACAAACTGCATATTCCGTTTGGCAATTAAGTTGTTGGGAGGCCAATAAACTAATTTGGTATTGGTGCTGTTTCGGCGGTTTTGCTGCCAATTTCAACAAACCCCCTCGAAAACACTGGTAAATTATTTAAGCAAAGTTATATTCATTCATATTTTCAAATTTTTGATAAATTTGACGAAAGCACTTTTATCATCAGTCTCATCTTATTATCTTCTTTGATTGTTGCTGTTGGTCAGTCAATTGAACAACAACGACGACAACATGCACAACTTGAACAACAAATTGTTTTCGATGTTGAACTGCCTGCTAAAGTGCTGCTGTTCATCGTCATATTCTGGCGAATCCATTGGAAAACGCCGCGGCCGCCACGTCTTTTCAGCTGCACAGTGCCCGCTCGAAGTGCGCGTCCGTAGTCCAACAATTGATTGTAAAGCATACCTGGGGGAAGGTTGTGAAACAAATCACCACCATTTGCTGGCTAAAGCATGCACAGAGCCCACCCTCCAACTCTGAATGGCCCAATGAGGAGTTCACACCATAAAAAATTGTAGTCTAATACATGTCTAATATAAACAAACTATTTGAGCTCCGTTTTCTAGAAGTAAGTTACAGATGGGTACACTGTCTGTGCCAGCCGCGCAGAGGAGAGCTTCATTAAGATCTTTCTGTATCTCCTGTAAAAGATCAACCATTGGCATTTTGTTCGCCTTAAATTAATGAGTATTTTGTCTATTTAACAATAAATTATTATTGCCTTAAATAACCTGCAGAGTATATGATTTACGAATGTGTTGAACAATGTAATGCTGTAATGCACCACATCAAAGTGTCCTTCCTGACAAGCTTCATAGAGCGGAGTACGTTCTCCAATGGTCAAATCTCCATCACGAGAAATAAGAAGCTCAACAACATTTCTTAAAAATAAAATCGTAAGATTATGCTGCAAATTTGGCGGATACTTAAAGCCTCCCGAAGCTGCAAGCGTCAGTGATGTCTCTATTCCCTCCTCAATCTTTGCATTCACATTTGCTCCTCGATTTAACAATAACTCCACGACTTCATAATGTCCTTCTCTGCTTGCCTCCAGAAGTGGTGTGTATTTATTCTTCATCATTTGGTTCTTCCAATTCTGCGCCTGATGAGTCCAGCAATAATTTGACCTAATTTTTTCTTTGTACAATAAACCATTTCTGTGTGCCCTCCACAGGATGCGAGTGTAAGCGGATTTCCGAAAGACTCGCTAGCCAAAATGACCTTAGCACCAGCTGTCAAAAGTATTTTTGCCACCTCAACATGACCATCCATAGAAGCTTCCATAAGCGCTGTGTGAAGTTCTTCCTCCTCCTGAGAGTTTTTGTCTTTCGGCATCAATGACAGAAGGTACCTGACGGCTTCATAATGTCCCTTGTATGCAGCCAAGGTCAGCGCTGATTCCTTTATTAAAAAACACTGAAAATTAATAAAAGATTTCCTAAAGTAAGTACCTTGTAATCCACACTTTCAACCACACAGGAATGTTTTGCCCCGTGTCGAATAAGCAATTTCATGATATCAACATTCCCTATGTTGGCAGCTTCCATCAACGCACAGTGACCTGATTCATTACGTATGTTTAGATCGCAACGTCCAGTAGACAGCAATTCTTTGACACACTGAACGTAAATATAAAAATATAACACAGAATAAAAACAAACCTCGATGTGCGCAGATGCACATGCATAAATTAAGGCAGTGTTTCGGGTAGAACTCAGAGCATTCACCATTCACATCAGCACCGGCTTTGATTAAGGTACGTACAACATCTGAATGTCCCCCGCAACAAGCCTGTAAGAAATCAAAATTAATTAAATTCACAAAACCTGATCCCATCAAGAAAAAGAATCTGGAGTCCGAATGATTTTTTCAAAAAGACCAAAAACATTATTAGAACTTTATTAATATCTGTAACATTTTATTTATTTTCTCAAATTCCTTTTTTGGCCAATTTTTCAAAAAGTTCGTTAGGACCCATTACAGTAATCTGTAAACTCATAATAATATTAAAATCATACTACCATATTGTTTAATATAAAAGAAAGCGGAAAATGTGCTGTAATTGCTTATGGTTGATTTTTGAAATTTTAACATTGATTTGTAACTAAAACAACCTCCATCAAAGGCGTGCTGTCACTTTGTTGTACAAATTCAGCAGAATTACGCATTGAAACAAGTAGCTTATTAGCCAAATCTTCATACTTAACCACCTCTTGTTCATTATAAAAATGTATATTTTAAACTCGCTTACCAATGCGGCGCAAACGTATCTAAAGAGGCTGTCTTCACCTTCCATTTCCTCCTCAGGCTCAGTTTCGCACATGCGATCATCATCGTCGTCATCCAAATCTGCCACAGCCACTATTGAACTGTGTGATGAATTTGTTGAGGAAGCATTCGACTTCCTAACACGTCCGGTACTATCAATGGCAACTGTAGCATTTGCACTATTGTTATTGTGCCGAGTACAAGATGAAGGCCGTTGTCGAACATTTTCTTTTGAGGATTGACGATCAACTCCGGGCTTACCAGCTGATGCCGACCGCTTTTGTTCTTGATGATGAAACGAACCACTGCCGTGGGTATCTTCGTCATCAAGTAAGGAAGGTCCAATTTCCTTGTTAAACAAAACGTAGGTAAATGAGAAAGGGAAAGGTATTTCAAATTAAAATTCAAGCATCTTAAAATAGGAGTTTGCTTTAGAAAAAAATAAAAAAATTCGCTTCCTTCAGAGAGTTGTATTAGAGCGATTGATTATTAGCATAAATGAGAATTTGAATTTTCTCTTCTTCTCTTAACATTGCCTCATCTCTTTTTCGCTTCAAAACGACCTTTTGAAAGTTTATTTTTGTCTGAAGATAATTCTTATTTTAAATTCAGTCCTCCTTCAAAGCAAAATAAAAGAAATAAGAAAATAGAAATACTGCGTTAGAAAAACTCATCGCATTAAGAAGTAAAAATTTTGAGCGGAAAAGTCGTTTAGCATAAATCGCTATTAAAAATACCTGGGATGTTTGCATCATATTTTCCACATGTTTGGTGGGAGGTTTTCTTAAAATAGCAGAAGCAAATGCAGCTAAAGCAGCCGCAGCAACTTCATTAGATATCATTGTCATCAGCATCTTTCCGCCATCCATCTTGTGCATGATCTCTTCCATATTACTGGACATCAGCCGAAATGTCTTTGACGCATCCTCAAAGGCAGTTGATTTGTTTAGGTGATCAAGAATCTAAACAAAAACATTTGTTCGATTTGGTATAAGAAGATTTCAGATATCCGATTGGGATCGTAACTAGATCGGATATCCGATGATTAAATTATTAAATTCGAACAAAGGTTGATTGTTTTTTCCCACACCCGACACCTAATAAGCCGTTCGTACTACCGTACTACTACAGTTTCCCCCCTGGTTTGCGAAAAAATTTATAACTTTTTTTCCAGACCTGCAACCGTGTTGATTTTTGGTGGATGTATGTTTTAATTAAGGAATGAGGAATCTGAATTTGACGTCGGTTTGTCGCTAGCTTGCTCACGTGACTGGTCCACGCGAAGCATCACGTAAAATTACGTGAAAATTCGAAATGACGCCCAATCGATCCAAGATCATTTCCAATGCGTTCTTCAACCAATTTCCAACCGAAAGAGCCTCTAAGCATCAGAATTGGCCAAGTTAAAGCCGAACAAAAATTTGATTTTCTTTCTTTTCGATATGGCGGTTTTGTTTTGGCCATAACTCGGCTTGAACTTGGCCAATTTTGTTGGTTAAGGACTCTTTCGGTTGGAAATGGGCTGTAGAATGCGTTGATAATTATCTCGGATCGAGCTGGCGTCATTTCGAATTCTCACGTAATTTTACATGATGCGATGATGCTTCACGTGAACCGGTCACGTGAGCAAGCTAGCAACAAACCGACGTCAGATTCGAATTCCTCATCCGTTGAAACCTATATCCCCATAAATTAGCCCAGTTGCACGTCTGGAAAAAAAGTTATAAATTGGAGAAATTAATTCTAATTTAAATTTTTCCCGGCGTTGCTTTCATTTTGGTAGTAATTTTTTCGAAAAAACTTCAAAAAAAAGACACATAATAATCGACTTTTTGAAAAATACAAACAAAAAACTGACCAAAAATTCTCGCGAAAACTTTCCCCGTGGCGCCATTAACACTCCTAGACACATCAGTGTCTTCAAGTTATTTCTTTAGGCTCGAAATTGCAAAACACCGCATTTTTGACAAAAATCGCAAGATTTCGCGACGCGCCCTAAACACAATAAGACGTTTTCCTTCCAGCGAGCTCTTCCTGCGGGAGTCGCCAGTTTTAAATGAGCCTCTCTCCCCTTCTTTCAAAAAATAAAACCATTTTTAGGTTCAACTTAAACTACACAAGTACGATGCCATTAAGAGAGTAGAATATAGATTAATACATACCATTGTGTAATTTCTTTTGCTGATCCATATCCATCCATAAAGGTCAGGTCGGGCAGGAGATGTTGAAAGGGTTCAGGGGAAGAAAGTACATTCCCGTTCTTCACTTTGGTGGATGAAGAACTTGAACCAGGCAAGACACGAGTCGAGTGACTTCAGCGGCCTCAATTGGAACAGAAAGTTCTTCGTTGTCCTCATTCACTTTATTCCGATTCATAAAAGCATTCTGAACGAACAACACATGCTTTAAACCCAAGCAAAACTAAATGGACAACAAACTTACCACCAAGTAGAATAGGTCCTTCATTGTCATCATTCGATAGACACCATGCACTCATAAATTATTAGAATTTGGTCACTGAATGAAAGTCTTATTAAGGTGGGAAGGGATAGCATTATTCGTTTAATAGATACTAAAAAAATGATATTGCGGATGGTAATGTATAACAA
>JAEHOL010000141.1:0-10199 GCA_016432905.1 Hoplolaimus galeatus
ACGATGAAAAATATATGATAAAATCAACAAATTTTTCTGTCTTCAAGAACAGAAAATCTCCCCCCTCAGGGCTTTTCCAACAATTCTATCACTCACGCATCCTGATTTGCAGATGTCGATGTTCCGTCATTCAACCCCAACGGGTCCGATGAGCCGATGTTCGCTGGAACTGGAACCACTGGGTTGTTCGCCAAAGGCACGACCACCGGCGCAGTTGACACACGTTGCGATGCGACAACTTCGATGAACTGCTTGAGCTCCAACACGGTGTTGTGAAGGCTGACAAACTCATCCTTCATCTCAGCAATCAGGTCCTTTTGGGAAGGCCCAACTAAAACATTTTAAAAATGTTCATTTTGTTTAATTTAAGTTTTGTGGACTACTACCGTTTGCTGGTGCAACCGCCGCGTTGTTTGCAACCGGAATTGCGTTCGGACCGGAGACGGGGCGGCGATAAGGTCCACTACCACCACCACCACGGCGTGTGTTGTTGTTGCGGAACTGCTGCGTAGCCGGAGCTGACAAATACACCACCTGGGGCGGCGCTTGATGCATCACGTGCTGTGGAGCCGGAGGCTGTGAAAATTGGGGGTGCAAAAACTGCAAATGGGAGTGCACCAACCTGGACAAACTGTTGCTGGTTTTGCGGTGGAGCAAATTGTTGATGAACAACGGTCGGCGCCATGGACTGGGCATTGTTGTTGCCTAGTTGCGGAGCAGCCGGAGCTGTCAAATACACCACTTGGGGCTGTTGAGAAGCCTGGTTTTGTTGAGGAACAAAGGAAGACATGTTCGAAAATTGAACAGCGAATTAGCGTTGGATAGCAGAAAAATGCTAAAAAATGAAATATCCAACAAATATTGAATTGTAGGAATATTGGGGGATGGGTAGGTACACAGATAGGTACCTTAGAATGTGATAAAAATGATGGGATGCTGGGTCCGGGTCTCTTTTTATATGACCCATTTTCTCCCGATTTCTAATATCCATCAAATTGGGATCCACTGGGAATGTCCCCAATTCTCATGCCAAAAAGGCTCATCAATTTTCTGATTTTGTTCCCTAATTTAATCTGTGATCATCTGAATAGGAATATGTGTCGTACATTTCCATCAATTTTGTTTGCAGCCTCGGATGGGGGTGGGAGGGGTCGAATAATTTGACTGGCGTCAATGATCATCGACCGTTGGATGGACGCGATGGCGCCTTTTCTCACGCATAACTTCGACGACGATCCAAAGTGTGACAACGCCAATCATCACCATTGCGACGACAATCAAAATGTAAGCCACCAACATATGGTATGGGTGAAAAAATGCGTTTAAAATTTGGCCAAAATTAGTTTTTGGATAAATTTCTCCGGTGACGGAGTCAATTCCGGAGGCCAAATAGACAAATAGCAATAGTCGTGCTGCCATTTTGTATCCCCTCAGTGCGGGGTTGAATTTTATAAAAAGGAAGAGCAAAACCATTCCAATGGCAAGCACAACTATAAAAATTAGTATTCCTTGTACACCCATCATTGAAAAAAGGGCGTATATAAGGTTTTTTGCATCCCTGGGGTCGGGAAAATTGTATTCAGCCGGGGGGTCTAAATGCCTCCCGGACACACCGTAGTCCCTCCGGCCACGGAACACATAAGTGAGGGTACCCGTGAGGGGGAATCTTGTTCGACCCCCGGGGCATTCTACCTCACACATTGTATCCACTTTGGGTTGGTTCCATTTAAGGGCCACCTGTGTTTCCGTGTCATTTGCGTTACACGGGGACACCCAGTGAGTACCGTCTGCGCAGCGTATTTCTGCTAGTGCCTCTCCCATTGTGGTGCGGCACCGATAACGAAAACTCCCTCCTGTGGAGCATTTATAGCAACCCGAAAGTGGGGTGGGTTCTAGGGGTACGATTTGACAAGTGGCCAAATCGTGCTCTACGGCTAACCGCATCCCCTCCATTTTTATTATAAGTTGAATGGGCACATAAGAGGTGGTAGCCCAAACTTCCCCCTGGTTATAGTTTAGGGTCATTTCACCCAAAGAAAGGGGTAGCTGATAATGGGGATCTGAAAGCCAATTTTCCAGATCCAGATCGCGGCAGTGACAACGTACTTTGCCAGTGTCATGGTCTACACGACAGCTGGTGCACACTTCCAGCGCAAGCGAGGCACCGGTCATCAACTGCGCATCGTATTCGGTAGGAAAACTTAAGTCCACCGGGAATGGTGGGGCAATAGCAGCTCCGTACCACCCCCGATAAATTTATCAGAGAGGGCTCTTGGTTGGGGAGGGCGCCCGAGGGGGGCGGGGGTAATAGCAATCTTAGCCGGCCCCCAATGATATGTCCTTCCCGGGTAGAGATCTAACTCATCCCGCAGGGGTGGGCCAGTGGCTGTTTCCAAAACAACCTGTGTTTTTATCTGATACACCCATTCCGAGCACGTAAATAGCTCGTAAATGTATTGATCACCCTTTTTAGTAGGGCGCGCATAATTGCGGTAATAAATGCACGCGTCGCTGGGGACGGGGCATCCGTTAAAAATATTTTTCCAAAAAGAAGGGCTGTCCAAACAGTAAGTGTTTCCTGGCCACTGGTTTATTTCCGCCAGCTCAGGGACGGTCTGATTAGGTAAAAGGTTTTTACAGGGATCACCACTGCAGGAACCAGCGGTTGGGCACCGTTTTTGAGCTAATGTTTGAACGGTGTACGACCGAATATAAGCCTCGAAATCCTGCTGACATTGGATGATAAGATTTTCCATTTTGAATGAAAATGTGCCGTAAGAGGTCCCCTCCGGGCCACGGATCAGTAGGCGGACAGGTTGGCCGGCCGGGAGCAATGTTAGGGAGGTTACGGTATTGAAGGTGCACTCCGTACCGTTTTCGTTTCGGACACAGTCTTCAGTTTTTGCACTGAGGGAGACTGTCTCGGCTCCCCCCGAAATTACGGGGAGTAGTGCAAAAAGTACGGTCAGCGCATAACCGAGTTTTGTTAGCGGGCGGAATCTTCGGTTTTTGGGTCGATAATGGGTGGGCAAAATCTGCCCTTCCTCGGTACTATCATCACTCTCTTGAGTAACAATAGTATATTTCTTTTTAAGGAGATTGCGGTGTCCTTTTTTACACCAGCTGAACGCCCAACGACAGTTCCGGGAGACCCGCCGACATGTGCTGACAAAACAACAGATGACCAAGAAGATGGCCACAACCAACACTCCAACAGCACCAATTAAGGCCGAGGAAATCAGCGGGGAACAATGTAAGTTCAGTATTCGTTTTAAACAAATATAACAATCGACGAGTAGGCAACCGTCTATTGGCGCACATTGTACGGTAAAGGCCGTCGATTCGTTACGATCGTGCCAATAAGCACCGCTACATTCATAACCAGTGACCAAATTTGGGTCTGGCATGGGGAAGTAAAATGGGCCCCGATAGGGGCGACTTCCACAAAAATCAGCACAACAAATCTCTATATTTCCCGTTCCAGGAGGAGCTCCGACTCTCACTCCTGTCCGGCTGCAAGTCAGAAATGAGCCCGGAGCCAACAAAACCGCGGCTTGATCAGCCTTAATGACCGGAGCCAAAATGGCCAACACCATCATCGAATAGATGGCGGAGATGAACGGATTCGGCTTGCGTGGACGGAGTGTCCAGGGCAACTGACGCGGAGGCATATTTTCAGGTAATTGGGTAGGTTTTAGCCTATTTTTAGGTTTTTCTCCTTGGCGGGTACCTTTTGGTCCCCGCTGAGTTACGGGGGGAAAAATGTCGATTTCCTGCTCATTTCTGGAATCAGTTTCCAGTTCTGGCACATCCTCTAGGGGGGCCATTTCCATTCCATCCTGTTCCTCTTGAGAATCCGGTTCTGGCGCCTCCTCTAAGGGTACCAATTTGTTAACAGAACGGGTCCATATTCTCCCATTCGCCATTTTAATTGTGGCGCTTCTGGCGTGTTTCTCCGGGCCCTCTAGGCTAATGATCACTCCCATAGGCCATATATTTTTCGGTATGTCCTCCATCTCGACGAGGACTATCTGTCCAATTTTTGGCTTGAGAAGAGAAGCAGATTTTGGCCCCTTATGAAGGAACCGCCGCTGCTCTCTTAAAAGGAGCAAATAATCTTGGCTCCATTTATCCCAAAATGCTCTGACCGATTTGGTAGTTTCCCACCACCTCTGGGTTAGTTTTTCTGCTGAGGATGGGTTATACGCATCATCTCCCACAGTAGGGGGTTCAAAATTCAAGACTACTTTAGGTAGGAGTAAATCTATAGGTCGGATGGCCAATGGACCATCAGGGAGGTCGGATACATAGGTTATAGGTCTGGCGTTGATTGACGCCTCCACCTCAGTTAGAAAAGTGTATAACTCTTCCCATCGTAACAGTTTTCTTCCTAAAACTCGGCGAAAACTGTTTTTAATAAGGGCATTTAGCCGTTCATAAATTCCACCCGCCCAGGGGCTGAATGCTGGTATTAACTTCCATTCTATATTTAGATCAGTGCACTCATCAAAGGTGCGTTTTGTGAGCACAAACTGGGACCCGTGGTCCGACAGAAGCGTCTTTGGCCGACCTCTTCGGGCCACAAATCGCCTGAATGCCAGGAGGAAATCTTCCGCTGACAGGCTGGCGACCAGCTCAAGATGCAGTGCGCGACAAGCGAGGCAAGTTATCATCAAAACCCATGCCTTTTGTGGTGGCCCATTTGGTGTTTTAAATAAGGTAGGGCCTACAAAATCCATTCCCGAATGTTCAAAAGGCAGAGAAGGCCTTACTCTAGCTTGGGGGAATGGGGGCATCGGCGGGAGCCGGTATTTTAATGCCCTATCTTTTCTACATACATTGCATTCTATAGTTGCTGTCCGAACAGTCCTTCGGGCATATCGACACCAAAAACTACTTAAAAATGCATTTAAGGTGGCGTCGACTCCAGCGTGCATCAGCAGCTGATGAAAATGCCGAATAAGCAACAGACAGACTGGGGACTTGGTTGGCAAAACGATGGGATGGTCGAATCCGGGAATGCCCGTTCCGGCCAGCCTTGTGCGCAACCGGCGAATATTATTCTTATCCAGATAAGTTTCAAGGGGGGAGGGCATTTCCAATGCCCTCTGGGTCCAAATTACTATCATTCTCTCCGCAAATTGCTGGTCATTCTTGGAAGAGGGTCCATCCGCGGAGATTTCCGGGAATAATTTTCCTTTACTTATTTTTGACAGGAAGCGAAAAACGAGTACTGTAACTCGGAGGAGTCGTTTCCAGCTGCTGAACTTTTCTAGCTGGAGTGGAGGAGCGACTGACACGGCAGCGCTGATCACCACCGGCACATCTTCCCCCTCGGTAGGAAGAGTTGCTATAAATTCATTGGGCCAATGGGTGGGTGGATTTTTAAGCCATTTAGGCCCTTCCCACCAGATCTCCGCCTGTTTTAGCTCGGCGGGAGTCATTGCCTTTGTACCGAGATCCGCGGGGTTTTCCTGGGACCGAATATAACGAAATTCGGCACTCCGCTGTTGTCGGATCTCCTTGAGCCGGTTTTCTACGAAAACCGGCTTCGATTCCGCTGAACCAAGCCATGCGAGTACGATCTGAGAATCGCACCAAAAAGTCACCCTTTGTACCCCTTGGGGAATGGTTTTTATCACAAATTCCTTAGCTCTAACTCCGATGAGTAAGCCAAGAAGCTCCAGACGGGGAATCGTCATCCCGTCCTCCGATTTTGCCATTTTCTTTGGGCGTAACCGGGATTTTGCAAAAATCAGTTTACAGGTTGTATGGGTACCAAATTCGGCCCGTAAATATACCGTGGTGGCGAACGCCTGCGGGGAGGCATCCGAAAAAATTGCCAACTGCAAATTGGACGCGGAATCGCTAGGAATTAGGCGCGGTATTTTTATTTCCGCGCCTTCCCATGCCTCCATCCACTGTTCCCATTTAAATCGCTCGGTTTCTGGAATTGGGTCATCCCAACCTTGGGATTCTCTCCACAAATCTTGGAAAAATATTTTGGGTCCCACCAGACAGGGGGCACATAACCCTAAAGGGTCAAAATGGGAGGCTAGCTGGCTTAAAACCAACCTTCGATTGACCTTTTTTCCCGTAGGTGGGTCCGGGAATTTAAAAACTAAAGAATCTGTATTCAATTCCCATTTTAGGCCCAGCACCGACGGCACTGTTTCCTCCAATTGGTCGGCTGATGGAATTGAAGTAAGTGCCAACGGGTCGTGGCTAACAAATTCACAAAGTCTCATTTTAGCGGACTCGAATATGCGCTGTGCTTCGGCCGCCTTTGCACTCGCTTCACCAATGGTGAGTGCCGAAAGCAACAAATTATCAACGTAGAGGAGCCGATTTTCCAATATTTCCCTGGCCAATGGGCTAGGGTGATTTTTTAACATGTACTGAAGTGTCCCTGCCAATAGAAACGGGCAGGAAACCACGCCAAAAGCCATGCAACGAAAACGGAACACAACTAAATTGCTTCCGGAAGGAGGGGAATCCGGGGACCGGATCCACAAAAATTTCGAAAATTCACGATCATTTTTGGCTAAACTTACCGAAAGAAAGGCCTTTTCGATGTCAGCACAAACCGGATAATTCGTTATTCGGAATCTAATTAGATTTGCCGATAAGTCCGGGTTAAGATTTGGCCCGGGTAGTAAACAGTCGTTTAATGATTTCGCCCCCTTTTCATGGGCGGACCCATCAAAAACCAACCTGGGTTTTTTGCCAATCACCAAGTGGTGAGGGAGAAAATGTTCCTCCAAACCAGTTCGTTCGGCTATTTCTATAATTCCCCTGTCCATTTGCTCATTTATAATTTGGTTACACGCCTCCCACAATGTGGGCGAAGCTTTCCACTTATTTAAGCTTGAGCATAGCCGGGAAAAAGCTAGCTTAAAATTGTCCTGAGGAATCACCCCAGGCTCCTTCCACGGCCAACTTATTTCATAACGACCTTCTTCATTCATTATAATTGTGTTTTTAAACATTTTTAGGGCTTTCTCATCATCGTTTTGCGTCGGCCGATCAATTATGCCAATGGTCTCCAGTGCCCAGAAGCGAGCTACTTCATCGGTTTGAGCCAACGGATCAACATAAGCAGGTGAGTGTACAACTCCACAAAATGGAGCGGAGAGGTTTGGACGGAGGGGCTCCGTTTGGCGGTCTTCGCCGCCAAACACTGCACCAAACACAGTGTCAATTCTGAACATTCCCGGCCGAATTTCCGTTTGATTGGTAACCAAACGCCAAAATTCGCGCACTCCGATCATAATTTCGGGTGTCATACTATGGCCCGTAGGTTCTCCGTCTATTTCTCCCGGGTGATCACTCACCATACAATCGAGAGTGGGAGTAATACGTTCCGTTCTATTTAGAAATACTTCCTCCCAGCCGCCGTCGACTCTGCCGAGCAGCACTGAGTAGCGCGGAGAGACGAATCTCGACGTGGGGGCTTCACCGTGACTGCCTATGAAGCCACCCACCACCAACTGTTCCGTGGAGACGCGATGAGGCCGGATTCTGCGCACCAGATCGGCAGTGATGAACGAGGTTTGTGAACCCGTATCAAAAAACACAGGCACTTCTAAAGGATTTGTTGGCTCCCGGGAATTATATACGGGCACCTTTGCCACCATCAAATAGGCGGGAAAGGGGTTTTCCGGGTTTTCCGACGAAATAGACGCAGAAACGGTTTTTGGAGTGGGTTTCGGAGAAATAGCACCCTTCGGAGCAAATTTTCCCCCTTGGGAAAATGGGCAAATTATTACATGATGCCGTTCATTGCAACGGCCACACCGTAATTTGAATGGGCATCGCTCTATAGCATGCCCATCGCGTGCACATAATGTGCACCTACCTTGATGCAACAAACGTTGGAGGCGTTTTTCAGCCGTAGGGTACTTATTACAATTCGAAGGTAAGTGCCCTTTGGCTGAACAGAGAGAGCAGAAAGATGGCGGCCTAGGCTTTACCATTTCTAGCTGATTTCCCTTTGTTTCCACCACCGGAAATGCACGGTGTTGGTTAGAGTCAAATTTGTGTCTTTGACCCTCTCGGCCTCCATTCATCAGTGGGGGCGGTCCATTGTTGCGACGCCCGTTTCCATTAGGTTGTGTTTGGGTCGGTGGCGCCGGTAAATCGATTTGGGCCGCCTCCCTTATTTTCACCAATTTGATCAAACCCTCACGCCATTCCTGTGGCGTCCAAACATGGCCGCTATCTATTTCTTTCTCTATTAAGTGAGTCCTTGCCTCCTTAGGTAATTTCTCGCGCAGAGAAGTCACTACGAAAGCATTTTCATTTAGCCCTTGGCCCATACTTTCTAACTGACGACAAATTCTCTCAATATTTTCAGATAGAAGTCGAAGCGACGCCGGATGGTTGGTCGCTGGAGGAAGCTTCAGGAGCTCACTACGCAAATCGTGACAACGACGGGTGTCGTCGCCGTATCGGCTCTGCAACGCGGCCTTCACAATTGGGTAATTTTCATTTGTTATTGCATATCCGTCAATCATGGATCTGACCGGGCCCTTCAACTGCCCAATTAAATACGTAAGTTTCTGTGAATCTGTGAGCCCGGGGCGCCTATCAATTTGCTCCTGGAAATTGGTCCAAAAGGTGGCCCAACGGGAAGGGGACCCGTCGAAATCGAGTAACCCCGTAGTTGGGAAGGGTACATAAATTCCTCCCCCGGGAATGAGGAGAGCCGGATTGGGTGCCACCGCCATCACGGCAGCCGGATTGGGCACCACCGCCGGATTTGGCGGAGCCCGCAACTGATCCAAACGTAAGTCGAGTTCGGTAACGACCTCTGGAGCGGATTGGATCAGTTCCGCCGGAGCATCTCCTTCTCCAGACCGCCAAGTCGACATGCGGTTCTCTTCCGCATTTTGCGCCTCAACCGTATTGAGGGCGGCGATAATGGCGCCCCAGCGTTCGATGTACTCGCGTAGCTGGGTTGCGCTCCGCGATAAGTGTTCGCTCTTACCAGCGAGCGCTGGTACAGTTTGGCCACCTTCATTATCCAACAAGGCTCTCGCCTCGGTAATAAGGGCGCGGGTCCATAGCCGGACCCAACAGCTGACGAAGTCCGGCGGACATTATTCCTTATTAGTCAAAAACCAAGTAACTTTTCAGTGGAAAAGCGAAAAATAACTTTTGAAAGAGAAAAGTAGAATAACTTTTCAGAAAAGAAAAGTCGAAAGAAATTTTCAGTCGGTGAAACTAGAGCACCAGACTCTTAATCACTCTGTTCTGGATTTCCTTCCGAAATGCCCGGTGGGATGTTTTTCTCGGGGAAAACCGTCAGAACAGGAAAAACAATTTAATAACCAAAAACTGACCGCTTACCGATGTCCAACTGGGGACGGGGAATAGACCACTTCGAACGATGTCCAACTGGGGGGCCGAACCGACCAACTCAAACTTCAGGACGTGGAAGACAAGGGGAGTCCAACTAGGGACAGGACAGGCCAACTGGGACCTTAGGGAATGGGAAGGAAGCAGGGGGAGTCCAACTAGGGACAGGACAGGTCAACTGGGACCTTAGGGAATGAGACCTCCGCTTTCAACCAAATTCACCACCGAACACACTGCTTTCGCTGTTTGTAGACAATAAAGAAGAAAGTTTTATTTGCTTTTGCGAATGAGACGAGAGGAGGAGAGCCTGTGGAAGGCTGAACCTTATATACACATAGGGGTGGGCAAAAAAAGGGATTTTCCGATTAATCCTAATCTTTTCAGGTGTACAGAGGGGCGGAGCACATCGGCGGCACGACAGGGCATCCATTCATCTACCAACAACCAGGGGACCACAGCGACGACGGGCAAGGGTTGATCAGCGGAGATCAGGTGGGAGGGAGAGGGGAAAAGGCACCGGACCACCCGGGGCAAAGAGGAGAATTCAAATTGATCCCTCTATTTTTTGGTTGGGAAATTGACCTTGGGCAAATCCAACAAAATTTTGTATTTTGTTTTATCTTTCTTCCAACCAAAATCAACGATGAAAAATATATGATCAAATCAACAAATTTTTCTGTCTTCAAGAACAAAGGCCACCAAATTCGCTTCAGATCGCTCGGGTATTTGGTGCAATGCAAAAATAAATAAAATGTAATGTTTGTTGGGAAGATGCAAATATTTCGAAATAAGCAAGTAGGAAATAAGCAAAGTATTAAGGTATAAGGAATGAAAAAAAT
>JAEHOL010000142.1:0-10181 GCA_016432905.1 Hoplolaimus galeatus
GGTATGCAGGATGCATGTTATGCTGCTTTATTTTAGTCTTGTGGACGAGCTCGTAAGGAAAATGGTGCATTTTACATCCTTGTTGAAGAAAAAAATTATGCAAAATTCACGAATGATGTAAAGAATTATGCTGAAACTGAAAAAGTGAGATTTTAAGCTTTTTATGATAACCCTGAATCGCAGTTTATCCTCGAAAATTACCGGTCCTGCAATGAAACTTTGGACGGAGAATATTTGTTAATGAATGATAATGTTGACAATCTTCTCCCTCCTTATGTTGTGGAATCGTCATCGGGAAAGGCACAAGTTACGCTAAGTGGAGCAATTCCGCTCATTAACAGGTAAAGCTAAATCAACTCCGCTATTAATAAGTGACTATTTGTATTTGTAAGCCAAATAAGATTTTCCTAGTATCATATCCACTGTTGATAGAATTTGGAAAATTTCTAGATCGTAGTAAGAATTGGCGAGTACAAAAATTGAAGTTTTTGCTCGTTTAAAGGTGTCATTACTTTTCCAAAAGTTGATACAATACTAATAAGCTATTGAATGCATGGAGCTTGTATTTAAATATTTTCCTTTTAGATATTGCTCGAAATTACCGTCAGATGTTTTTACCCGATTGGTTCCTCATTACAAAGTGCAACAACTACGACAGAATGAGAGGAAATCCCCTATTCTTGGCTCAACTCTATCTCCCCATAAATTCGCCGTTGAAAGAATGTATTCAACTTCCCATTAACGATGATTATGCGTTTTTGAACTCTTCGAGGTCCTTGTCACTGATGGGGGTAGCATTTGAGGTAACGACACGTTTCCAATTGTTGCTTATCTATTCTACTTTTCAAGGCATGCAAATTGTTGCATCAGAAAAAAGAGCTGAATGATCAGTTAATGCCAACGGGAAAAGAAGTTGTTACCACACTTCTTGGAGAATTGGACGATGATGAGGAATATCTGCCTTATTTGATGAATAAAATTGGCTCATCCAAGAGACGAAGGTTATACGATCGCAAGGTCACTGATTCTGTTATCAGTTTATTGTATAATTTACTGCTTTTAGATGTCTAAGGCATTGACAAAAACGTTGCCAGCGTTGAATTCAGACTGCTTTGTTTATATAATTGAAATGAAACTAATAAAACCAATAAGTGAAGAAAATAATCCGAAGCGGAGGAAGATCATTGATCCATATGAAACTGATTATGCTTTTGGGCTTCTTTCTTGCAAAGAATTTCCTTCGGTACTTATATTTTGGCATTTGTTGTAGTACAGAAAAATTGCACACATGAAACGTAGAAAAAAGGTACCTCGATAGTTTAGATCTATGGGTGGTGTAGAGAAGAGGTTTTAGGTCCTAGTAGCTCTAGCGATTACCCTGCGCGTAACTTAATCTTGAATATTTTATGTGATCAATTGAATCCATTATAGCTATTCTTTTTAAGTATGTGTAGTAGTTATTCCTTATTAGATACCGAGCTTCCCCGTTTATCAACGTCAAGGAGAAATGTTGGTTCGTATTCAAAAAGCGAACCGTCCTTTGCAGCTCACACTTGAGCTTTTCAAATTAATCTGTTTGTTTCATGAACACATATTTGAAGACATTTTGCGCGTTGCACGTGGTGGAGTTGCATTTGCGCCACAACATTCTCCAATTCCATTAATGATTGTTCCATTGAAACGCGGTAAAGTCGTCTACACTTTATTTTTCTTTAATAACAATCTTTATTTGCAGTTGGGCCCTCTAATTTGGATTTTGAACTGGATAGCAGTCATCTTCGCTGGAATATTCGTGAACAGCCTAGTACACCATCAGAAGATATTCGGAAAAATTTTATGTTCGATGAGTCCCGGTATACAAACGCTGTTGTAATGCCGTGGTACCTTTCCTCGCTGCTCACAGCAGCTTCATCTATTCATTCTGTTTTGACATTTATCCTTGTTTAGGTATAGATCAGATGAACAAAGTGCTTTTTACTATGTTGCGGAGGTTTATATCGTGATTTACTTCGAATAATCAATTCTCTTATGGTGCAGATTTGTCGGGAGCAAAATCCGTCGTCCGCATTCCCTGATACAAAATTTACAAGCTTTAATGAGTATGAATTTAATTCTTACGGAATTGTTTGTTAATCGTGTTGTTGGTAGATATTTCATGACCAAATACCAGTTACAAATTTTTGATCAGCAGCAATACCTTCTTGATGTGGATCACACATCAGCAAGAATGAGTTTAATTTTTTAAATAATTTTTGCTCCATTATCTTTAATTAAGATTTGCTTCTTCCACGAAATAGTTCTGGAAAATCCACTAAAAGACCTTTGGATCCATCGCAGCGACAAATTCTTGTACCCGAACTTGTTCATATTCATCCTTTATCAGCTTCCCTATGGACTATGATTATAGCTCTGCCAACGATTTTATATAGGTATAAATGTTTAGTATTTGGAAAGTAGAATAATTAAAGGAATATTTTCCCTAAAGAATGAACGGTCTTTTATTGGCCGATGAATTTCGCATTAAAGTTTTGGAAGATGCTTTGAAGGTTTCTGATAGCGCTTCTAAAACACCTTCCGATTGGGAATGGGAACAGTTATGTTATGGAACTCAGTCAAATAATGCCATTGGGGAACAACAACAACAACAACACCCTCTAATCAAGAATTTGGACCAATTGAAGAAAATAAATCAAGAGGAAGGACAGGTTGAGAAAACATTGACAGAAATCGAAGCCAAATATGGAACGACTGAAGATGAAATTGAAAGTCGAGTTAAGCACAATGAGCAGGAAACAGTTGAAAACACGGAAGGAGAAATTAAGGTTTTGCCAACATTTGTGTCAAACGGATCGATTATGCGTTTTAGATTGATTTTGAAATTGGCGTTTGGGATCCATCAGATGCTTTGGATACAGTTAGTATTACTCGCCCAAATAACCCGATTCCTTCTGCAGCAAATATTGTGGAGGGGCATCCGCCAAATGGTTTAAAAAATGGGCTCAGGGGCTTAAGTGCTGCAAGAGAAGAAGAAATATCGGAATTGATTGCAATTGGAACAGACTACTCTATTCATAGCTTTGGAGACATATCTGATGAAGACGATAATAGTCCATCTGATTATACAAATGTCAAATTTTTGATGAACAATAAAGTGACAAGTGTGCATTTAAAAGATTTTTTATTAGAAGAATTTTTCTTAAGGCATAGATCTTGGAGATGTTGAACACGCTGAAGTTCATGAAAGAGGTTGGAATGATGATGAAAATTATGCCGAGGACAATATTCATATCAAAAATGGTAGTCTTCCTCTGGTTGGTATATTGCCTTTTTAATCATTTGTGAGTTCAATTGGCGTTCTTTTGCAGACAATTTCTCGGAACCCGGACATCAATATCGAGGACCTGATGAATGACTTAGAAAAAAATTTCGCTGGCGAAATTGGAGGAATTTTTACAAATCCAAAACTTCAAAATGAACCAGCATCTAAACAAGAAGATAGTTTAGAGAATACAACTACCAAACTGGCTTTAGCTACAAGTGAAGTAAGTTGATGAGTAAAAAATTTCGATAAGCCATTTAGGTAGCAGACCTTTTTCTGTTTTGGCTTATTTCGGCGATCTCGATTTTGATTTTTTTTTTTGATGGCAAATCGAGTTTGTATTTTTTTTTTTTGATTTTGTATCTATCTATCATGTCAGTCATATCATAAGTTAACAATTATATATAGGATGTGTCTAACTTTAAATGTTTTAGAGCAATAATTAATTGTAAAAATATGCCAATTGTTAAAGGTTATGCTCGAGAGGAACGAGAAGATAGAAAAGAACAAAGTGATGCTCGTACTTCTGATGCGCGTACTTCGTCTTCAGAATTGCGCAGTGAGCGATCAAAAAACTCTAAGGATTATGGCAAGGAAAGAGAGAAAAATAAAGGCGACAACAGCAGGAGTGATCGGAACCGTGATCGGGAAAGAAGGCGAAGCCGCTCCAGGTCCCCTCATGATCGCGAAAGAAGGCGAAGCCGTTCCAGGTCTCTTCATGATCGGGAAAGAAGGCGAAGCCGTTCCACATCTCCTCATGATCGTGACAGGCGGCTCAAAGAAATCAGAAGTGATCGAAACCGTGATCGGGAAAGAAGGCGAAGCCGTTCCAGATCGCCTCGTGACCGTGACAGACGACTCAAAGATACTAGAACCGACAGGGAACGAGACAGGGACTCTAGAAAACGAAAAGCGGATATAGACATCGACGAAATTGCTAACACGCCGCACAAGGTATATAACTTAAAATCTTGGATTTTAATCCATTTTTGCTGCTAAATTTTGTGTCTTTTTTACTTTTCTACCCCGAATGAGAGTGTGGAAAATTTGGCTGGCACATCCAAAATTTTGACCCAAAAATAGAAAAATTTTATGTAGCCTGGTGACTAGCGCTAAAACCGCAAAAAAAGGTCAATTTTCTTGTGTAAAAATAATCAATTTCCCATAAAATATTCCTGGTAATGCCTATCGGCATCGGCACAGCCGGATCCAACTTAAATCCTATATGTGATATGGAGTTGATGCTGCAAGCGCAAATGAGAGTGAACTTGGATTACTTTTGTCTCTCATCAAAATGCTCCCGCTTAAACATTTGCGCTATGAACAAACATGGTATACAAAATGGGTATTTTAAAAATTTGTTGTTTTTTTTTGTCTAAAAGATGATGTTGGCTATTTGTTTTTTTTAAATTTTTCACCTGGCAGTTGCTATAGATTGAGTTTTAGAATTTTATACTTGTTACACTGCGGTCACAATACATCCGCATCTGCAAACATTTTTCCATGGGGAACTAAATTCCGGTCTGCAACGTGGATGCATTGTGACCATCCCTAAGAGATTCTCCTTTTTGATGTGTTGGATGGGTGTTTTCAGTTAGGACTTAGGACCTCTAATTTATTTATTGGTGAGTCTGTCTGCTTATCGATTTTAATACTTATCAAATTCAGTCTAAATCGATCGGTGATTTGGCTGGCGCTGATGAGGAAATGATGAAGATGATGGGTTTCGGTACCTTTGACACGACCAAAAACAAACACATAGAGGGGAACGTGGATGGGGAGGTGAAAATCAATCGTGCTCGCAAGTATCGTCAATACATGAACCGAAGAGGAGGATTCAATCGTCCGCTGGACTATGTTGCTTAATGTTCTCATCGATGCTTGCATGTTGTTACTGTTCCTTTTACGTGAAACATTTATTTTTATTTGTCTTGCCTCTTGTTCCCGATATCTTGATGAACTTTGATGTACAGTGATTTTCTTGGAATTGACTCTTGAAATGTTGTTTTTATGACATTATATTATTTATATTGACTGATGTATTGATCTCTAGCTGCGATTAAAAATTTGCTTATTTAAGCTTGTGTTATATTTCCCGTAACTTTGATGAACTTCTGTACTTAATTGAACATCGCGTTGACGTTACTTTTGAATTTCTTGACTCCCAAGGGATGGCTTCGGATGAATCTACGGAAGAGAAAGAGGTTTTTTTTTTCATATGCTCCGAGAATCGAGGTGAATATTTTTGACTTTAAAGATGACAGCTGAAGAGGCGACAGCCGAGTTTTCCGGCTCCCTGGTTAGGCTTGATTGTGGCGAGGAGGGCGTTTATCAGGGAATTGTCGTCGAAGTTGATCCGGCGAGAGCGTGCATCAAGATCGAAAAACCTTTCAGGTCTGATACGTGTTTCGACGCTCCTATTCTCTCCCCCTTAGGAGAAGAGACATTTTCCCCTTAAGAAAAGGTGGGGGGAACCAACCCCTCCAAAAAAAGAAAAAATGACGCCCTTTCCGGAAAGCTAATAAGCTACAAACCCAAAATTCCAAAATATAAGTAATAGGTGCGACATTGTTTAAAAAATTTCGTCCTTTAAGGATGATTTTCCCACCAAGCCTATGCATCAAAATTGTGTGAGGCTTAACAAAGTGAGGGCAAAACAAACGCATTTTCCATTCCATTGGTATATATAGCGATTTTATTTTGACCATAACTTTGAGAAACAAGGCCAATTTTGACGCTAGTGCTCATTGATTGGAAATTGACTGTAGAAATGCATTATTAATTGTTTCGGATCGATTGGGCGTTACTTTTAATGTGAGGCTGCTTGCTTTATGTAAACTGGTTTACTGGTTACGTGAGCGAGTCAAATTTTGATTCCTCACACACAAAATTGATATTATGCAAAAATCAGTATAGTTTCGAAAAAAGTCGCACCCAAACTTAAACTGCAAGTTTCCCAAATTTAGGAAAGTAAAAATTTCACTTTATTGAAAGTTTTTGGACTGTTCCATGCCAATATTTTTCAAGATAGATGTGTTCAATTTGTGGTGGCGGGGGTCGGTGTCGACTCAGATCGTCTCTGCAATTAAAATAGGAATTTTCTTTAGACAAAAATTAAAAAAATTCACCTCCTCCAGAGAGTTGTATTAGAGCGATTGGTTGTCAACATAAATGGTAATTTGAATTTTCTCTTTCGCTCTTCTTCTCTTAATTTTGTCACATCTTTTTTTGCTTCAAAACGACCTTTGAAATTTTATTTTTGTCTGATGAAAATTCCTATTTTATTACATTTCATTTTTGCAGAAATGGAGTCTGTCTTGGCAACCAGGTAGCGGTTATACCTGGTGAGCTTATCAAGGACGTGCTTGTCGCTCGCATGACGTATGACTCGCCTGCTAAGCCGAGCAAAGATTTGGCCGATGGATGGGTTCCTGTTGGCAGCAGAAAGATGCTTAATTCGCGTCAAAAGGGTCCGGTGGCCGCGAGCAAACCGGCCAAGCCAGCTGCACGCCCAAATGTCAAGCCGACGCATTTCCGCAACGATGCTTTACCATTTGTACCGTTGGCTGTGCAGTTGGCTGCCCACAAGCGGTCCGATCCAAAAAGCGTGAAGAAGATCCTTCCGATTACGCCTCCGTTGCCGGATGATCCATCGCCGTTAGTTAACAAGTCGGAACAGAAGGCGCCTTCAGCAGTCGGTCCGCAACAAGCCAAGAAAGTGTATGTACCTTCCACCAGCTCAACTCTTCGCAAATCCGCTTCACCATTTGTACCTTCATCATCTTTCAAAGCTACTCAACCTCCTGTTAGAATTCTCGTTAGAAAGAAAATACTCACGATTACACCGCCACTCGATGATCAACAAGCGCCTTCAAATAGCACGGCCAACATCACTAAAGGTTACTTTTACATTCAATATTTAACACTTTGTCAAAAAAAGGGGATCTTCCATTCCTAACAGCAAAATCTGAAAATTAGGCAACTGCAAAAAATGGCGCTATGTTTAGAAAGTGGTGTAGCGGAACCTTCCAGAGGTCGAAAAATATGGTTTGATGGCCTCAAGGACAAGGAAGGTTTAAGTATCTCTCCATTTTAACAACAGTGCAACAAAAAGCTTAAGTCCACTTAAAATTAGAAAATCTATGCCCTCTTTTTTTATTACATTCGCTCAAATTAACGTTTGAAAATTAGGTACGGTTCAAACAGATTCGTCGGAGAAAGAAGATAAACAAAAAGAAGTTACTGCCCAATTGGTGTCTACTGATGAACTTGTGAAGGATAAAAAACCGAAGAAGAAAAAAGAGAAGAAAGGTGATGAAGTGGTTGATGAGAAGCAAGAGAAGGAGAAGAACGAAGAAAATGCTGAAAAGAAGAAGACAGCAAAGATGAAGAAGCCAAAGCAAAAGGAAAAGCAGATTGGCAAGGAAGAGGAGGGAGAGATGGCAACAACAAAGAGCACCAAAGGCGAGACGAGCAAGAAGAGCGCCATGAAGAAGGAAGAGCGCAACAAGCGGGAGAAGGAAAAACGTGCATTGGTCTTAAAAGAGAAGAAAGCGGAAAGTGCCAATAAGAAGGCTCAAGGGGAGCGCAATGACGGAAAATCGTTGGAGTCTGTCCAACAAGTAATGGAGAAACTGACATTGAGTGCTGGAATCGAAACCAAGGACAAAGAGGTAAAATGCGAAAAAGTGTAATCATTTTTGTCATGACATGACCAATGTTCAGAGTGCTGCCAATGTGGACAATGTTCAAGGGACTTCAAATCTCGCTGGCTCCACTGACAATCCAAACAACAGCAAAAGCAGCCCATTCACGGGTTGTTTGGTGACCGTGACCTGTGTCGATTCGCCGGACATTTATCAAGGGAAAGTTATCGCTGTCAACACGGATGAGCGCGCAATTCGGCTGGAGAAAGCACTCCTGTAATCTTTTTCGGACAGTTGCCAAACCCCCCCGCCCCCGAAACAAATTGTAGTCAGCGTGGAATTTCGTAGACAAAACTACCTCCTTCCTCTGTCCATAACGTCACAGTTCATTTTGTTCCCAACAGTCTTTCGTTTCCTTTTTAAGCGATTAGTCCATATTGAGATTGCGTTCGATTTTACTTTACTAGTTCACTCACACACTGATTATTTTGTATTATTATTGCACTTCGTACAATCGTTTTGCCTTGCTCTGATAACTTTAATCACATTTATCGAATCAAGGAATTAGTCATATGAACCTCATGGGAATCTTTTTTGTAGTTGGGGGAGAGCATTACTCTATTCACTACCAAAACCATTTTATTATGTCGATATTGCTTGCCAAGAAGTTTGTTTGATTCATTTGTCGGTTATCATAAACTTTTGGCCTTTTTACAATTCCATTTGTTAGTCATTTGTTCATCAGATTCCAGCAAAGGCTTAATTAAACTGTTTGTCTCATTATTCGAACGGCACTTCTCAAGTTAGGGAGAGGGGAAGTATGGGGAAGCTAAATCGGTGGCTTCTTTTTCTACCAATTAGTCCTCCACTTTTTTGTGGGTTAAGCCAGTTTGCTGGGATCTCTATGCGTTTTTGTGATTCGCTTAAATATTTTCATTTTGTTTCTATTTCAATTCATTATGACACAATGTGAGGTTGTTTTCAGGAACGGTCGACCACTACCCGAGCGTTATATCACCATACAGGGCAAAATGATGAAAGACGTCAGGATTGTTAGGTTAGAAAGCATTCATATTTTGTGATTACCTCTACTGACATTATGATATGTGTCATCAAATCTGTAGGGCTGCGTCGCCAACTTTCACCCCGGAGAAGACTAAGGATCATTCGAGCACGAATGTTGTTGCTGGCCCGGGACAGCCTCATCAGCATCAGAAGTATCGACATGTTAGCACCTGTTCAAGTGAATCGGGAAGCTTGTCCTCTGTTGCATCGGAAGCATCCACGCCTTCTACTTACTACTCTTTGGCTGCTGGTTCCGGTAATCATTCAGTTTAATGGTTTACTGTGTTTGAGAACATGTTCAGAATCGGTTGCGAGTGCCGGTAAGGCTGATGATGGATGTTCCAATGATGAGCCTGCTGAAATGGAAGAACATCGACACGCGCCGACACCCATCACGGAAAATAAACCGATGGACATGTTGGTCGCTACTCCGTCGTCGACCTATATGATTGACCAGAGGTTTGCCCCGTTAAGTGCAATTTTTGTTTTAAATTAATTTTGCAGTTCAAATGTCGCTCCGCCAGCTTCTTCATCGACCGCAAGCAGCACACCACGCCAGCGTCGCATCACCTGTGCTCAGAGGATGATTATGATCAATCAGCGACAGCAGCAACAGCAGACGGTATTTGCCAGCAGTGAAGAGAGCAGCCGAACAGGAACGCCGACCTACGCGATGAGAGAGCGTCAGCAGAATTGTAATGGGAACCATTTTTAGCTAATAACACTTCAATTAAAGCATTTTAATATTTTAGTTTCGTCTCGATCACCAATTCGGTCGCCTTATCAGTTCCAAAAAAGTGGGATTAACCCTGTGAAGATTTACATGCAAAGTGGTTGCAAGAGTGGCCTTGTTGCCAATTTCCCTCACCAGAAGAGCGATGCTAGGGCCAGCCCGCCGGTTGTCAGCCAAAACAAATATCAAATCGGACAAATTCCAGGTATTTGATCTTTGATAACCTTTGTAGATATTGCTCACGTTTTGTCTGTCTGGTCGGATTATTATTCTAAATAGGAGTCGGTCTATCTATCGATTGGTAACATGCTCAATAGTCGCTGTCAATCTTTTATTAACTCATTTTATTTGTATATGAGAAAATTCGAGGAAATGTGTAGTATATTCGTTTTACAGTCTACAAATATAGATGTAATTG
>JAEHOL010000143.1:0-10177 GCA_016432905.1 Hoplolaimus galeatus
CTTTTTAGGCTTCAAACTTGTCAGACAAACAGCTCAAGCATTCGGAGTTAAACAAGAAGACATCGAAGCCGAGGCGATGCGACGCATTGAAGCGATAGTGATGGAAAATTTGAAAAATCTGAATCTCTAAAACAGAAACACACATCTAATATTACCTCATCTCATCATCACCAGTGTTTTGGGGTTCCGGTTCTGTAATCGGAAACGAAAATAAAACCGTTTGGGGCAAAAAATGTAGGCCCCAAAAACACTGATCAGCAGAGTTCAGATTCAGATAAAGCATATATCATGTAAATAATTTGAATACTATCGCCATTTCTAGGACTTGTTCACTTTTTTTTTCATTAGTGCAATTCTGCTCTGTGTTTGTTTATATTTAGTGTTGAGAATTTTAAAAATTTACCTCCGCCCAATGTTTACCAGCTTCGGAGCAATTTCCCAAGGCTGGGCTCAAGCGCGGCTACAAAGAAAGCAAAAAAAAAATAATATTTGTTCCAAAAAATGATACAAAAATTTGGCTAATATGTCTTTGATCGTGATCAAATAACGGATCCTGTAGGAAATTTGATTAATATACGATGGAGTGAATGAAGGAGTGCATGAGAGAAGTATTTGTAAGGTTGATTGAGATAGACAGCAGGACTGTTGAATTCCCGCATTATCGCCGTTTTTGTCCTCCCGCTTCCCGTTGAAAACAATACATTTTTAAACTCCAAATCATTTTGCTTTATCCCAAAAATGGCCAGTCTCCTTTAAAAAATTAGTTGTTTTTTTCAAAAATTCTTACGGCGTTGCCTATCGACAGTTCGGCGGCACTCACATCAGCACTTTTTGGCTCCGATGACGCCGATGCCAATTTATGTGGACTACCACGTAAGAGAAAATAAAATCGATTAAAGATTGATCGACTTGATTTATTGTTTTTGTATTTGGTTAAAATGGGATCAAGGTTACATTCTTTGTAAACCAAAACTCTGCCTATAGCCTAAGCCTATATCTCGTTCTACCTCCACTACCCGTAGTTGTTCTATGCTCTTTGGGAGATTTAAGTATACCATTAAAAAAAATTCAAATTCTAACCCAGTCTCTATTCACTCTATTCAGGATGGAGCCGAACCTAAGCCTTTGGTATTCCGAACGAAACCAACTTTGACATCTCAGAGGTAATAATAAGACCTAATTAGGGCGCAGACTTCTCTCTTCCAGCACTGCCGAATAGGCGGCGCCCACCAGATTCCTATTGGAGGGAACCCTGAGGGCTCGTGGCAATTCCTTCGGGTAAAACAGGCGGTGGCCTCTCCGGTTGATTCGTTGGTTTGGTTGGGGTAACAAAGAGAGTAAGTGACTGCTGAATGGCTCCATCGGAGGTGGTAAATGGTCATGGTGTGTTATGTGCCTAGTTCGATTTACTTTAGCTTCTCTGAATCAATGCTTTGTTGACACCGAAGCCGAAAAAGTCAATGCCCTAACCCGGTTTGCGGTCTTGAAGAGTAAGAACCAGTTTGCCTGTTTTTTCCTAACCAAGTATCGTTATTTGGTCAAAATTAACCCCAAGTACCAAGTGGATGTTGAAACGGGGCCCAGGTTCCATTTTTTGGTTGTACCGCTTTCGTTTCCAAATGTTACAGAATTTTCCCGATTTTATCGGCGCCGGTTCCACATGGTTATATATTTTTCGGTTCCGCCGTTCCGGTTCCGGCAAAATTTCGGTCATCTCAAAATGATCTGATACCGATCTGATCCTGATCTGATCTGATCTAATCTGATCTGATCTGATCCAGGTCTTCGGATCAGATCAGGATCAGATCATTTTGAGTGATCCGGAAAGTCAGCTCAGATCAGGATCAGATCATTCTTGAATAATCCGGATTTTTAAAACCCTGCTGCTGATGGTTTAGCAACAATTCTTTGAAAATTTGTTTACTGGAAGGATGTGTGACATTCCTGTAAAAGACATTGAAAACATTCTAACATCACATGATAAAATCATGCTTTTGGGTAAAGTCTTGAACTGTGTTTTAACTTCAAAAACTTAAGGTATGCGTTGAGTTTTTCCCGGTATAATTTTTTAATAATGGCAAAAAAATTTGCTTACAAAGGGGAGGTCCCCAGGTGCCCGCGGCGGATCGCCTTCGACCCTTACAAAAGTTGTAGGCCATATAGGCTTACCAAATGGATTTTCAACCATTTTTGCTTAATGAGCATATTGGCCAAGTTCTGGCCAAATCAAGATTTGATATATGCATATATACGAAAGAAAGTGGTACGACATCCAATGTCCTTGTGGCCTCTCGGTTAGTGATACAGATTGGCACCAACCAGGACTCGGGTTCGGTTCCCGTCAGTGTAAGTTCTTTTTTTTACATTTTTTTAACACAATACAAATCAACTGCGTTATATAAATAATATTAAAAATAATTTTAATATTTTAATTAATTAATAAAAACTCATAAAAAATATTAATTTCGAGATTTTGAAATTTTTTAATTTTTTCGGTCAATAGGCATAGGGGGTACCCTTTTGGATTTTTACGAAATTTCAAAATTCCGAATTTCGCCAATCTAACGCCAGATTCGGATTCAGCACCATCGATTTGCTATACAAAGACCAAATTTCGACATAAAAATCTTCTTCCATCACGAAGTTAGCATTGGGCACCTTTTCTTTTATAGGCCAAATCCAACACTTAATTTGGCCAGAACTCGGCCAATATGCTCATTTAGCAAAAATGGTTGAAAATCCATTTGGTAAGCCTATATGGCCTACAACTTTTGTTGAGGTCGAAGGCGATCCGCCGCGGGCACCTGGGGACCTCCCCTTTGTTAGTGTACCTATGATAAAAACACACTCCAAGGACGGGTGCACCGGTGCGTTGTACAGTGCCCGCAACAAGAGTTGCATTCTGGGCTACGATGACAAGCATCATTGCTCGCGGGGACCCATCATCAGTCGCTTCCGGCACTTAGCACCGTTGCGCAACGTCGACCCGTTGTGGATACACTGTGTGAATTGCAGTAAGTTGCAGTTACTAAAAGTGCTGCGAAATGCAAATTGTATCAAGGAGGTTATATTAGTGCCGTATATTTAGGACCGGAGGTAAACAGGCACACCGGTGACTTGGAACAGAAGAGCGCGAGCGAGAACCGCGGTGTTGGTCCGTCCAGTTTTGGCCCCGTTGATCCGATTGTGCAGCCAAACCCCGGCCCCACCAAGCAAGCGTCCTTTTCTCAAGGTTAATAGTTAATCATTATCCGCTGGAATAAGAAATTTGTTTTAATAAAAAAAGACAGGCGGGCTAACAGACATAGGATTAGGATAGACAGGCAAAACTGGGTTTAACTATTTTAAGGCTTAAATATATCCACAAATTGACCAAAAGTGTGTGAGACAAAGAAGGCATCTTCCGGATGTTAATACCGAAAAATTTTCATAAAGTGAAAATATTTCCGAATACGATTGTATGGACCTATAAGTAAAATGTAGTAATAGCGAAAAAAATTTCAAGTTGATTTGTGCATTCATCAATTTGGGTAGTATCGGACGTGGGGGTGGGGGTGGGACCCGGTCGCAGTTACTTAGATCTTAGATATGTGCTACTGTTGCTTTCTGTGTTTTATAACTTTTTCATAATTACTTATAACATATTCTGTTTGGAAATGTTACAGCAAGCAGCCCTGCGCCGACGCCGACGACTGAAGCCCCGAAGACCTTCCTGAACAAATTGCCAGATGCAGACATCCGTCCTCCGGCTTCCGGCGGAGCTGCAAGCGAGTCGGACCAAAGTGCAACGCCACTCGTCGGCTTCGTCGTACAAACGCCTGAAGGGTCGGCCGCTACCCCACCAACTCTCGTGACCAGTCAACCGAGAAGCAGAACAACGGATGATCGGGCAGTGGGTGGAAATACAAACACGACTACACCATCAACCATCCGAATTGACCATGGTAATCATTTGGTGGCATAGAGGCATAGGTGAGCGCCAGAAAATTGTGTTGGCTTTCAGGGTAGAGGGTGACAGTATAGCGCAGTAGCGTAAATATACATAGAGAGGGAAGGAGGAGGGCATTTGAGGCTAAAGCCATATTTCGATTTTTTAGCCCTTTAGTCTGTCGAAGAAAAAAAATTTCATGAAAAATGGCGAATTTGTTGTAGGGAACTTTCACCCCCAAGCGACTTTACCCCCTAATGCAGTACACGTCGACTTAATAATCCACGATCATCCACATACATACCTAGGCTCTGCATTGGGGGTGAAGTCGATTGGAGAAAAAAACCCTGGCGTGAAATTCCCCCACTCCCAAAGAAATGAGCCCGTGAAAGGGGGTGAAAGTCCCGTTTTCTGAAAGGGGGTGAAAGTTCCGGGGGTGAAAGTTCCCACCACGACGATCGGCGAATTTTCTTAAGTAGAATAGGTCAAATTTCGAAATTTTTTTCGGCGATGCATATCGGCATCGCCATATCTTTAAATTGTCCAAAATATTTGAATTTTTTGTTCCAAAATCGCAAAATTTAGTGTTTTTAGGTCCAGAATTTCGCGTTAGTTGCCTTCGGCTCGTCGGAAAAATATGCCAATAGAAAAAAGTCTAATTGAAAAAAAACCCTGGCATGAAATTCCCCCTCCCAAAGAAATGAGCCTCGTGTCGTCAAACTTTAAAAAAACCCTGGCGTGAAATTCCCCCCTTCCAAAGAAATGAGCCCCGTGTCGCCAAACTTTAATTAACCACTAGAGGGTGGTGCGAGGGATCAAGGCCAAAAATTTTACTATTGATTTTTTCTACTATATATATTAACGAAAAATCTAGACAATGCGTGTTTATCACTATCTTTGCAGTTTTGGTATGTTAGCCAACATTTTAATGTATTTATTTTGTAGTTAAAGCATACGCTACTACTCCCGTAGGGTAGAACGGTTCCCCTCCCCCGTCCATAACACTAATAACGGGGGGGGGAGGCATTTAACGTCTGCTCCCGTCCTTATTTAATGTATGACGTGTGCCTTTTGATCTCGGGAGGGAGAGAGGAGAGTTTGAGAATAGCGGGGGCTGGGGTGAGGTGAGGGGGACAAGAATCACTTTTCAGTTCACCCTGCAAAAATTGTACCGCAAAATGAATTAACCTAGGATTCCTTATCAATGAAGAAAAAACAAGATTTTATAATTTGAGCTAATTCTGCCGCTAATTTTTGTTTGATTGCCAATTTCGTCCTCGACCTTTGTTTGGTGCCATAGTCACCCTGACTGTTGATCCTCCACCTCTCCCTTGGTACTTATGCCATAGTTTATTCTCATCAGTGTTTTTCGTCATTTATTTTTTTATATGGGATCTATCTTTCCGGATAGATCCCATGTTGGGTCTATCTACATTTTGGCACCCTTTTAATCCTTAAACCGCCGTCATTCGTTCAATAGGTTGTTTCATCACGTTCCAAGCGGAGCCACTTGCCCAGCGGCCAAATCACTTCAAAGCGCCTTTCGAGCTGAAGCTGGATGTCCCATCGGTGGAGGTGTGCGCTATACGATGTTTCCAGGTGAGTGTATTGTGGACGTATGGGACAGGGATGGCTAAAGATATCCGAGATTTTGATTCCAACCGAAATTTGGCACTAATTTTTTCGGATTATGCAAATTTTGTTTCTGTTCGAAGTTCGAAACCTGCCGCCACGTACCGGCCATCCGTACCTAAATATATATGAGATCTCCCTTGCAAGGATGGATGCACTAGTGCACTTTACCATTCGGACACAAAGAGTTGCGAGATGGGCTACGAGGACAAATATCACTGTTCAAACGCGCCAATCATCAGGTGGGCCTTTTTACCATTGAAATTTTAGAGATAATTAGAGATAAAAAATTTTTTTAAATTAATCGCAGTACAATACAAAATTATTACAATACTAAATCACAATACTTTGGCCTAAATATAGTGATATATATTATTGTTATTTGAATAACGTTCCGGGTAATTTTAGCTTATTAGCTTATTTTCTTTTTTTTTCGCACGAAACTCTTGCATTATTTTATCTATCGATGATCTTTGTCATTCCTTAAAATTTCCTACTTCGTTCCAAATTGCTAAAAATTTAACTTTTTTTTTTGTATCTTGTTCTTGTTACAAAAAATAGTCAAGTTGGGGAATTCCGATGAATGAAAACTCCATAAGCAAAAAAAAGAAGCCAAATTTAGATAAACTCTGGATCAACCAGTTTTATAAGTAATCGCAGCCGACCTGATCCTCGTTTATATTTCGATGTTTCGGACCCCTGGTTTTTGCTTTTAGTCAACATTGCCCAAAATGTCAAAAAATTTTGTTTTGTTCCAATTTACACAAATTTCTTCGTAACAACTACAACTAGCGATATAATTTCCAAATCACCCAATTATCCTTTCCAAAATCCAAATTACAAATCACCCAATTAACTTCCACTTTTGCTTAACCAAGTCTTTATTAATAAACACCAATTACCTACTTTCCATAAAAGAGAAGAGCTCTCATATTTAAACAAGCTCCCCCGAAAAACGATTCCTTCACTACTGTTTGCCTTTCTCTGGATTCTTTTTATGGGCTTTCTGTGTGTTAATTTTTATTGTTATTATTTTCCCTTTTTAAGCAAATTTGCGCACCTCACCCACCTACGCGGAGTCAGTCCGCTGTGGTTACATTGTGTGAATTGTCGACCCGAGGTGAACCGGAAGACGGGCAAGCTGGACGAGCGCAAAGAGTGAAGAAGCCCCTTCCCTTCCTTGCAACAATTTGCAAAGCCGATCGATCGATCATCTCTCACCAGCATTTTCCATCGAATACTACCACCACCGTCCACTCTGTCCACAGAGAGTACGGTACAATATTTACAAATTTACTTACACCCATTGATGCAATCAATCGTTCTTTCTTTCGTTGTTCATCTACTTCCATTTCTTCATCAACTCTTTGTTCGTTTTGTTTTATGGCCATAATCAGCGAAATTAAAATAGTTTTTTTTTGGTGTTGGGAAATGAACTTTAATTGTCACATTTACAAACATATCTGTGATCTGTGGCATTCTTACCTAACTAGTAATAGGTAATAATTATCATATTTTTTGATTAGTGAAATTAATGGCAAAATTGGTTAATGGCAAAATGGCAAAAAGTTAATGGTAAAATTGGCCGCTAATTGGAGGAGAATCTATGGCCGTTGTGAGTCAGGACGCATAAACAGGTATGCCCTTAGGCGACATTGGTGTTAAATAAGTTGGTAGGGTCATGGGTCATCTGATCGGGAGGGAGGTGATGATGACAACCTCGCTGACTCGGTTTATTATCAATTATCATAGATAGAAAGAAGATCAAACACCTCAATGGCAAACTTCCGCATTCTCAGATTACTTACCGTTATTATCGGTGAAAATAGTTCTTACAGGTTGCTTTCTCGAATGGAGAACGGCGTTTGTTTATGATAAACAATGTCAAGTGTCAAATTCGTAATTAGGACGGACCCTGAAAAGATGGGGCGCGGGGGTGGAAGATGGGACACCAAACAATCAGCCACAACAGACATCAGCAAAAATCGATGTTGACGCGGGTTGCGCGACCAACTAATTATACCCTGAGGCAATTTCCAAATTGGGAGACATTTCAGCAAGTGATTTGGCTGCCAAATTGACTGGTTTGTGTTATCTTTCTATCTTTCAATTCTATCAAACTCCGAATATGAGCGTTTATAAACCCCATATAAGGTGCAGACAATAAGATTTTAAGGCATATTAAACGCAACCAATATTTTTATTTTTTCCGTCGTATTTTTTGTTTTGTTAAATTAATAATCGTTGATCACAAAAGCTTTGATGTTTTCTGACCAACTCCTTGGCGGTAGATCAGTTCGCCGAAGGGTTAGTTCGCCGAAGATGTACAAAATGAATGCCCTGAGGCAATATTCATTGGTCGCTCTCTAATCACCTTCAAGCTAAACTTCCAAAATTTTGCGCGATTATTGGACCCTTTCCGCCGTTGCATTTGACGAAGACGGCGGCGAGGAACGAACGACCTTGCCCCCAAACAAATGGCTCTTCGAGATGGTGCTGGGCACCAACTGCCCCCCCCCCGCTCATTTCATTTTGTACACTTTCGGCGTGTCTTCTCCCATTTCCCCGCCCATCTCTCTCTCCCGCTCTCTCCCTCTCTCTGTTCCGCTCCATCTATTTCTTCGTCTCCCTTCCTCCCTGTTAGTTATAATACTTACCTGGGTTGGTTGATTGGTTGCGCACTCTCGACTCATCATCATCATCCACCTACACCCCTTCTTTGCGTACACTCTCGACCATTCCACAAAAAGTCACTTACCAGCTTTCTCCAACATCACCGTTTTTTCATTCTTTATCATTCATTCCCTTTTTGCCTAAATAGAGAGAGAGACTACTGGTTGCCGACGACAACAACAACAACAACAACAGCACCTTCCAACAATGATGAGTGCAGGAGAACAGTTGCGGGAGGTGCTCGAGGAGGATGGCCAGTTGCACTTGCAGAGCGACAGCGAGGGCCACTCCAGCTGCGACAGCTCAGATGGCAGCGCCGTCAGCGTCGAGGACGACAACCGGATTCGGCTTGCGGTTTACAATCTGCACAAGGTATAGGCGCCCATTGATTTTCGCAACTTTCAAAGCGAATTCCTATGCATTTTTAGCAAATTCGCATCTATCACGTTGGTGTAGAGGTGCGGAACAAGGAATTCCATTACGGCATCAAAATCGGGCTGTTCACTGTTCCTCCACGTAATGGTGGCAAGGACTTCCATGTATGTAAAACTTCCATGTCATTATTGTAATTTTGTTCAATTTCATTCAAGGTGTCCCACTTCAACCGATTTCGGTGGCGCATTGAGTACATGTGAGCAAATGGACCAAATTTACAAAATACGGAGCGCCAAGTTCCAAAACTAGATAACACAACCCTTCTATTTTGGTGGTTCAATTAGTGAGCACAAAACACGAAATTACAAGGCACAAAGGAAATTTTGTAGTCGGGTGGGAAAAGGGAAAGCCAAAAATGGTGCACAAAGGCAGAACGCAACACTAATGTCTGATCAGCAGAGGATCGATAAAACAAAGTTCAAATTTGATTTAGGCACACCAAGGACATTTTAGTGAAGAAGCGCCCATTATACACGGATATGACGCTGGAGCAACTGCTTGAGGTGCAGGAGGAGCTGAGACCAAAGTACAGGTAATATGCTGCAAATTCCTGATCTAATCATAGTTAGCGACAGAGATTTTTGGAAATCTGGTTGAGGGATTTAAGTTAGTTTTGACTGGGTTTTCGGGATCAAAAATTACAGTAATCCCACTTTCCTAGAAACCCTGGGATTGGCTGATTAGCATTCCCAAATATCCGATCGTGATCAAATTGTGGAGCTGTTTTCAATCTTTCTAGATTTTATTTTTTAGATGGGCAGACTACAATTTGCTCGGTCATAACTGCATGGACTACGCAATGGAATTTGTGCGCAGAATTTCAGCTGTCAAGTTGCCGGAGCGTAATTTCTTCGCCTGGAGGCAAGAGATACGGCAACCGCTGATTGCGCTTCCACTCCGCGTTGTAGTCCGCACGGAAGCATGGCGAAAAATGGTTCGGATGATCATGAACCATGATCAGGATGAGCCCAAGAAGAAAGTGAAGAAAGCTAAAAAGACGAAGAAGCCGACCAAACAGAGAAAGAGCATTGCAAAGGAAGAGAGCCAGCAGACATCGAGGGATCGAAGCAGAGACAACGTGATTGAGCCAGATCAAAGGTAGGAGCTACACGGGGAAAAGCTGGTCAAACTTCATACTAACTGGTCAAACTTCCTACCCGTTTAAGAAGTGACAAAACAGAAGAAAGCGGCGCGACAACACCGAAACTGTACATCACAGTGATCAAAATATTGCCGAACGATGATGGCTGAATGGGATGAGACAGCAACACTGACTGATGAGGAAATATGGACAAAAGCTTCTTCCAGCAAAGTCTTTTTATTATGCGCGGCCGAAAACGATCTTTATTTGTAACGTTTTGAATTCTCTGATGAATTTGCATAAAATGAGGAACAAACTAAAAAGAAGGGAGGTGCTATGACGATAGACGAGGAAAACATTCCCAGAATGGACAATGGTGGTGGGGTGGGGGGAATCAGGGAAGGTACCGATGAGAAATGCAGTGGAGC
>JAEHOL010000144.1:0-10149 GCA_016432905.1 Hoplolaimus galeatus
CCAAGGGAGCTTTTGAAGGGAGCAACGCAAACAAGTTCAGCGGAAAGAAGAGAAGTGTGACGATGAAGGCGGAGGAAAGTATCCCGCGGGGATTTTGGTGATCAGCAGAGCACATAAGGAAGGGGATGATGGGAAAGCAGTTGCTAATCTGATAGGCATGTCACGAAAAAGCTGCTTAAACCACTACCATCGCCTCCCGTCCCGTCTATCCACCCTTCCCTTGGGCATTTCCTGTCGGAAGCGCCACTTTCGTGAAGTATGAAAAACAGAAATCAATACCGGAACATCAAGCGTAATACAATGAAATGAATATATTTAAGATTATTAATCGGTCGATTTATTATCAACTATGTGCCTGCGGTTGGTTGCACCGACTCGTGCGCCTTCAACAATTTTTGCCGAAATTCCGAACTCTTCACCAGATCAAGCGGAGTGGCGCCGGCGCGATTGAGTTTCTCAATGCTGGCTCCACATCGGACCAGGAATAAGGCCACTTCCTAAACTTGTGCATATTGTTTTAGGTACAAAACGAGTACACTTAATGACACTATGGCATCACCAAGCCTCGGTAATAACTTTGCCTTGATTTTCTGATTTTACTTTAATTGCAGATACCTCTGATGATGATTTGCCAATAGAGATTGCTCGCAGTGATAGTCGCAGGAGCTTGAGGAGCCGAGATCGCTCGGCCAGTCGCGGTAAAGTTTAGACCCTTGTAAATTTGGTTTTAAGTGACTTATTTCCATCTACTCAAAGTTTAACTTACAGGTTCTATTGCATCAACTGATTCGGGGGATACATCAGCATCCAGCATGGCTTTTGAGGATGCCGTAATCGTCTTTCTTACCGAATTAATCAACCAGGGCGTTTCGAGAGCCGATGCGTCCCGTAAGGCTGCTACCAAGTTCGGAGAGGGAAGAATTAGCCGCCAAACATGTGGACGAAGATATGACAAGATTAAAAAGGAAATTGGACAAAATAAAGGTTACTTTCCTGCATTTTTCTGTTACCCTGGTTGCATATTTAAGCTTACTCTGATTCTGCTGCCGTACCTCCCTCAGCTTCTGTTGTCGAGCCTCATTCAAAAGATGCTTCAAGAGCTGCGCAAGAAGACTTTCTCCGTAATCTAGCAGAAGAAGAAGAGAGGTTGAAACCAAACTTAGTGTATCAGAGACTGTGTTCTGAATTTGGCAAAGCTGCACTTCCCCGATCTACATGCACAAATAAATATGCGAAATTCTTTTCAAAGGGCGAACAGGCAAAAGGTTACTTTCCTTCGTTTAAGCTTTCTACAGTTTTTCTGATACAGGTACCAGCCGCTCTCGCTCAACCAGTCGAGGTAATCGTACTTTGTTTTAAACGTGAATATACCCACGTTTTTAGCATCATGTATCTCTCTTGAAAGTGTTGAGAACAAGTCAACAAGTATGACTTCCTCTAAAGAAGAACTATACAGTTAATATCCTAATCATCTTCAAGTTAACGTTTAACTTTTTAAGCTTCGAAAACACTTGCCTCGTATCAAAGTGCGATAGATAACGAAATCCAACCATCCTCTAGCCACGGTACTTTTGCCCCGGATCTCCTACATTTTTTGCCTCGGACATTTTTGTGTATTATTTACGCGTTTTCGCTTTTATAGCTCATGATGTAACATCCGCAGCAAATAAGGGTCCTTTAACAACAGAACATATTCTTCCTGCAACGACAACATCGGCGCCAGCATTTGATTTGGATTCTATTGAGCTTGCGACCTCTGTTAATGAGAGTTGCAAAATCTGCAACCAGATGGCAATGCCGCTGTATAGAACTAGGACAATAGCTGCCACTGCTGAAAGACCTGCTCGACGCGAAGAGATACATGTTATTGGAGAAGCGTGGGATGACCTGTCCACTTGGTTGGGAGGCGGCTACATCAGTGCCTATCTTTGGTATCTTGCTTCTCTGTTCCAACAACGCATTGTTGCGGTGGAGTCTACCCTGTCAGATCCCAACATCCTTCTGCGTCCAGACTGCGACTATGATGCAGTCGTTAACACCATGGCTTACAACACTGAAGGTCCCGGAGGTCTGCCGGAAGTCATCTTGTTCCCAATCCACCTGGGTAACCACTGGGCACTGATGCTTTTTGACAGACAACAACGAACAGCGTACTATGTGAACTCGTTGCCGCACATTAGAGACTATGATCTGTCTGATGAACTACGAAGAGTGTTCCGCATCACTATAACAACACTTTCACCGGATATTCAACCAGACGACATTCGAATCCACGTTGTTCCTCGTCATCAACTAACGCCCCAAAACGACCTCGATAGCTGCGGGTATTTCGTCTGTTTGTATGCCGAATCATACCTGTTTCACAACAAATTATTCGTCCTGCCTGGTCTTCACATCAACAAGGAGAAGCGAAGGTATTTGAAGCAGTTCAACGCACTTTTCTCTCGTGACGACGTACCATACCGACGCACTTTTTTGTCATCACCTTACATACCATATGGGCCATTACTGCTTGCACCAAGTAACTTGCTATGTCTAATAATGCATATACATTCTATTTAAGCTGTTGCTGAGCTTCGGACTTCAGATGCTATCCAGTTACATTTGTCGCAAAGTAATTTTTGACTCATTCATAGTTTGATTCAAGTTTCAGCTATTCATTTTAGGCTCTCCGTTTCAACACATCTCGCAAGATATTTCGTCCATCAAACTTATTTCGCAACAGTTGCCTGCTAAAAAACCTACTTCCCAAAATGGTGCATGATTAATTGAGATAATAATATAGCTGATTTAATAAATTAAAATTTTTGCATAATATCAAATTTTAGTTAGAGAAGAACAGTATCAATATATGGTCGAAGGCTTCCTTGCTAGACAGAAAAAACGTTTCCTTCATTTGATTCTATGCAAACAGAATTCGGAGAACAGACGATTCCGAAAGCTACTTACTATACCTGGTGTAATCGGATTCAATCCAATAATTACATTGTTCCAAAACACGGTTAGCCTACTAGAAACGGTTGTCCTCTTTCGTCTTCTAGCTTTGTGTTTTGTAGGCGGTAGTCGATCCTCATCTGTTCGTACACACTCCACTGACGAAATGGACATTGATATTGAAGAAAACAAGTCCTATAAAAGAATCCGACAAGTCACACGTATTACATCGGGTTGGTGTTCCTCGAGTTTCTTCCGATATAGCATAAATTTAGTTGGCGTCGTACCGCTTACTCCACTCGATCTGAAGTCACCAGCTGCTACCAAAACTAGACTGGATACAACGCCTAAATTTGACTTTTGTCCTCCTACTCCTCCTACTCTCCTAATTTGGCCTCCTACTCCGTTGGCTCTTCCTTTCGATGAGCCTTTTACTTTGCCTCAATACGACGACCTGGATTCTGGAACGAAAATTCAAGCAAAAATAGCTGAAGAGTTAAACCTTCTTGCGCTTGATGAACAAGAAAGGGACATTGGCATTTCAGAATGTATGAATTGTTTTATATTTTTCCATTTTTGGATTTCAGCCACCATGTCTACCCAAACAACAACAACAACAGCAACAACAACAAGTAGAAGTGCAGGGACTGGTCGCTTTGAGAAGAAGCATACTTGTGTTTTTTGCAACCTAAGCATTTCACCAATGTCTGGCTATGGAACCTATAATTGTGGCCATTTTTACCATTGGGATCAACCGTTTTTGCAAAGGTTATAGTGTTTTCTTATTTCACTTACCTTTATTTTTAGTCTTGGCACAAACGCGAATGTCTGTCCCATGCCAAAATGTTCGGGCAAAAAATCCTATCTCTATTGCCCTCGGCCTTGCAATGTTAAGTTGGCTGTTGGACCATATGAGACTGGCTGCTACTGCTCTACTGGTAATATTAAGGCAGACAATCTTCACGCCAACACATTGGAGAAAATGTCCGTATTACATTTTTTACATAGATATAAATGATTTTATATGCTTAAGTTTGTCATTGAGCATCAATGATTTTGGTACATGTGGCAAGTGTCCTAAATGCTCTGAGCAACACCCAGGATTTTGCGCACTTTGCAAGCAAATTTTTGTGTTGACCACTGAAGGTGGCCCGGACAAAATCTTTGTAGGATGTTGTAGATCTTACTTCCATCTATCTTGCTGGTATGTTATGTAGTCGCCAGGGGACTTATTTTGCATTGTTTTTCAGGAGCGAACTTGCGGATGTTGAGCAGAAACGTTGTCCCTGTTGCAAATCAGACTCTAAACCCGTGACTGTGCCTTTCCAGTAAGTGCTAGCTCACAATTTTTCTAAATCAAGATTTAAAGAACTTCTTGCGGTGTTGAGAATCCGTCTGCATCTGTTCTTTTACCAACAGAGCGAGGAAGAATGGGTGGAAGATCTGCATTGGAGACTTGTGGCAAGGACAAAACTGTCAAAGATGATGCATCATTTGCGATACCCCCTATGCCAGTCCGCCGTTCGGCGCGTGTACGTCAGAGTCCTGCCCGTTTTACACCGGTTCCACCACAGCCACCTGCGTTCACTCCAATGACAAGTAAATGCCATCTAACATCGCATTTTGGCGTGGGATGTGCAGCTAAGTCGGCCAATCACATGCCTGTTTACTACAACTCCTTGAGACCGGTTAATTCTGTTGTTTATTTTACACTTTTTATTTGTTTTATTTAAGGATGGCAAGCTCGCGAAAACCTTATGCAAATTCTGTGGTGCTTTACTTTTACCGTCTGAGGCTGTGGGAGACACCGCCTACTCAAAGTGCTGTGCTCAAGGACGTGTGCACACTGCTCAGATGCGTGAACGTTATGAACTCCTGTCACCTCAACATCGCCACGAGCTCCTCCAGCGCATGTTAGACCCTGCATCGACCATTGCCGGCCAAAAACAACTAGATCTCCTTATGCAGCGAATCCTTGAGTACAACAACCAACTTGCCTTCGGCACTATCCGCTACCAGCGTGAATTTGGTTTCCGCGACTCCCACCAGATTATCAAGGTCAACAATATGATGGCCTACAACCTTTGGGATTTCAACCCCCCGAGAGGGGCTGAACAAGCGTTTTTGCATGGCCAGATTTACACCATCCCGACATTGGATGAGGCCGCTCAACGACAACGCGTGCTGGAAATTTCCGACGACCAAAGACTGGATGTATGTTATTATATTTTTAATTTTGTACATTGAGTTCTTAAGCCTGTCCTTTTTGATCTGCTATACCGTGCAATTCGAGAGCACCACCCGATGGCGGATATGTACAGGATTGCAAAAGAGGTCTTTGACGAGTGTGTTCAGCCTGTTCGCGACCAAATGCGTATGCTGATTATTGACACCACCAGTGGAGGAGAGGTTCGAGGTGTTGCCGGCCACAAAATTAATGTTCCACCTGGTCTGGATACGCGGGATGCAAAGAATGTGGAATTAATTCACCCTGGACGCCTGGGCGCGGTTACAGCAACTGGCTCTAAATTACTCGCTCAAGTAATTGTTGATTTAAGTATACTTCTGAACCTTTTTGTTTAATTCAAGATCTATTTGGATGATGGCCAAAACGTCAACCCAGTCAAAGATTATGATGTTGTTTTTATGGGACGGAAGGGTAGCGGTTGGCGTACTATCAAATGGTGGAACCGGAATATCGACCCTTCGCTGTTTCCTCTCATTTTCAGCAGGGGACAGTTCGGATACGGTTAGCAAAACTCAGTTTCTATATCACATCACACTTTTTATAGAGCAAGCAATGAAGCTAGCGCTAAAACCTGGGGAGAAGTTTGATGATGAGACCAGGCGCATTCGAAAGCCAAAGCCTGTTGATCCTGATGAACCTTTTGTTGACGATGCTGAGCTTGGTGATGAAGATCCAGTCATTGATTCCGAAACTGCGCGCCATGTTGCACGTAAAGACAACATCTCATGGCGACAATGGTTTCGCTACATGACT
This sequence comes from Hoplolaimus galeatus, assembly GCA_016432905.1. NCBI lineage: Eukaryota > Metazoa > Nematoda > Chromadorea > Rhabditida > Hoplolaimidae > Hoplolaimus > Hoplolaimus galeatus. The sequence continues at coordinate 5,936 of JAEHOL010000144.1, forward strand.
CAAATTCGCGGACCCAATCCAGAGTGGAATCAGCGCCACTGGCTATGGGATTGGGCACTGCTTGCACAACTCTATGTCCTTACATACAACAACAGAATGGAGGCGCAATATGTGAAGTTCATGAAGGACAAACAGAGGACACAGCGTCTTGCACGCCCAAAAGCATTGATTAGATATCTGGAGCTACTTCGCGATAAACAAGGCAAACTGATTTATTATTTACTTTTTTATAGTATCTATGGTTTTAGGCGAGGTGGGCGAGATCGGTGCCATTTTTACCACTAATGAACATATCCGAGGCTCCCGGCAGTATTATCAAAAGATGTACGCGGATTGCATGACCATCAACCGCAAAGTTGGCCGAACCGATCTGCTCATCACGTTTACGATGGATCCGGATTGTGCAGAAGTGCTGGAAATGTTACCATCTGGTCAGAATTGGTGGGATCGGCCTGACATTGTTTGCCGCGTTTTTGTGGACAAGTTCAAACGGTTCAAAAATGATCTGCTGGTCCACAATGTGATGGGACATTGGAAAGGATGGTTCCATGCGCTTGAACACCAAAAACGGTTAGTCTTGTGTTTTGTTGTTAATTTTTACACCTGTCATTTAAGTGGTCTTCCGCATGTACACTTTTGCATGTCGCTGGATTGGGACACCATCAAAGGGCCTGGGAGTGACATCCAAAGCGAGGAAGACTATATCGACCAATACATCTGCGCAGAAATACCGGACAACCCAACCGGCCTCTGGACCCACCTTTCTTCAGAGGATAAACAACGGCGCGAGCTTTACAACATCATCACGCACAACAACATCCATACTTGTGCCGTCAATAGATGTTTGCAAAGTGGAAAGTGTCGATATGGTTTTCCGGTGCGATATAATTACCCATTTACTTTTTGTCATGAAATTTTCCTTTATAGAAGCCCTACTCAATTGACAACATGTACACCGAGAATGCTTACCCTATCTACAAGAGAAGACCTCCATTTAAAGAAGGGCAAGAAGCAAAACTCGAGCCAGAAAATTGTGGCAATGAGTACTCCTACAAACATCAATTTGGACATACTGTTCGCAAAACAAACGCGGATGTCGTTGCATACAATCGTTGGCTGTCGGCCAGATATAAGAGCCAGTGAGCAACTTCATGAATAATTTGAAATATGATTTACATTTTTAGCATCAACGTGGAATTTGTTGGCAACGACGTATGCACAAAGTATGTGACTGCCTATTGCACAAAAGGAGCGGATATGGCCTTTGTGCGAGTTGAAGGTGATCGTACCGAGAGCGGGCAAGTCCAGGTCAACTACGACGAGTTTCACCAAATTCGTCTGGCTCGGTATATGACCTCCAATGAAGCCTACCTGGAACTGCTTGGCATGCCTTTGGTGGAAAAATCACACCAAGTGGGATTTTATTTATTTTGTCTTAAAAACGTTTATTCGTTCAAGGTTGTTGTTTTTGACGTCCATGGTCCCGAGGGAAAGTATGTGATCTTCGAGCAAGGAGAAGAAAAGAAAGCTGCTGAACTCTTGGAAAAGCAACTTGCCGCTGGAGTAGAACGAAAATCTATGCTCACTGCGTACTTCCGGTTCAACAGAGATCACGCAGCCACTCCTCTGCACACTACCTATGGCGAATGCCACAAGTTTATCCGATATGACACAAAGGATAAGGAATGGAAGCCTTATGTTGTGGCAGCAAAAGAGGCTAACAGATTGTATCGGCTTAAATCGGTTAACCCAAGAAATCTTGAGCTTTTGGTAATAACTGTCTATACATTCAAAACGTATTTAAAACCAAATCTTGTGTTTAGGCAATACGACTGTTGTTGCTCCATATTGAAGATCCAACTAGCTTTGACGATCTTCGCCGTAACATTAAGGATGGTGAACCTCGTTACCATTCCTTTGTTCTCGCGGCTCGGGCTCGTGGCTTGATGCGGGACTTGGACTTGTGGCTTCACACTTGCTTGGAGGCATTTGACACCAAACAGCACTTGCGCCAACGTCTACGGTGGTTTGCCGTTTTTCTATCGACTTCACATTTGAAAGAAGCCAACAAACTTCTCACTGAACTACTGGAACATAAGAATAGCTTCCTGGTACCTAAACCACTCGCAGGCGCACCATTGCCTGACCGCCGTGACTACGTACTGCGGAACCTAGAATGGTTCTTGCGCATGAATGGAGTTCAGCCAGACATTTACCCACGCGAGGACGGCACGTATGAAACCGCTTGTGAACGTGTTGGCTTGCCTCCTCCGCACAATGCTCACCAACTACGTGTTGGGCGAAACGAATACATTCAGGTAGTTATGACTTCACATAAAAATTGACCATATGAACACTTTTAAACAGGCTGCATTCTTTCCGCACGACGCTTATCAAGGACGTCTTGATCCAGAACTGCAAGATCCTGACCTTCTTTCTCGTGTGGACCATTACTTTAATTTGTTGGCCAAGAGTGCAGTTCCCAATACCGAACAGTCGGATTTGATAAACGACATTTTGTATAGTGTTGGTGACACAGTGGCAGACATGACATCTGACAGCGACCACACCTACCGCGGTGACAATCGCCTGTTCTTTGTTACTGGTCCAGGTGGATCAGGGAAAACGTTCACCTACAACGTATGAGCTGACAGTTTTATTACTATGCTATTTACATTTTACAGACACTCATTGCGAATTGCAAAGTCCTCGGTTACAATGTCCTAGCAATGGCTTCTACCGGGATAGCCGCTGAATTGCTTACTGATGGCAACACCGTGCATAGCGCCATATTTCGAAGCAAGCATGTTGATGCAGACACACCTTTGATGGACCCGGATTGCATACAAGCGGAAATGCTTCGCCAAGCACACATTTTAATTATAGACGAGATCAGCATGCAGAATAAGGAAATATTGGAAAAAGTGGATCAACTCTTTCGCCATCTTGCTCCATCTCCATTAAACGAGAGGCCTTTTGGCGGCAGGGTTGGTGTCTTTAAAAATTTTATAAATTACAATTACATTTTTAAGACCGTTGTGCTGGGCGGAGATTGGAAACAGCTTGCTCCAATAGTGGCTGGCGGAAATGATCTCGCTCAATATGTGGCATCCGTCAAGAATTCCACAGTGTTTGCTGAATTTACAACACGGCGGCTTACCACCAACCATCGACTTGAGCCAGGACAAGAGAAGTACCGAGACTTTCTTCTCCGAGTGGGAACAGGTTTCGCAAACGACGCATTGGGCTATGTCGCTTTGGCTCCACAAATGAGGATTAAACAACGCGCGGACTTGATCAAATTCATCTTCCCGAAACATGTGCTTCAGGACCCTCTTAAGCACTGGGAACATTTTGCAGACAGCGCAATTCTTTGCCCAAAGAACGTTGATGTCTTCCAGATTCATGATTCAATAATGGTCAGTTTTCTTTTGCGCTATGTCTCTTAGTTTTTTTTTGCAGGCTCAACTTCCTGGCACATCTGTTCTCTACAGTGGCATGACAATGGCCGAAACTGATCTAACAACAAATTTACGCACGGATTTAGCGGATGCTGACTACGAGAACTTGATTCGGCTAACTCCTAATGGAATTCCCGAACACAATCTGCGACTCAAACAAGGCGCCATAATGATGATCACCAAGAACATTGATATCAGGGGCGGCCTTTGCAACGGCACAAGAGTGCAGATTCTTCAGCTCGGCAAAGATCTAATCACCGCGCTAATTCTGACCGGCACACATCGCGGCAAGATTACACATATATTCCGGGAACGCACTGAGTTTGGTGGTGATCCAAAGTCCCCGCATGAGGGTCCAATTCGCGCAAGTCGGATTCAGTTTCCACTAAGACCGGGAGCAGTTATGACCATCAACAAATCACAAGGTTAACAGAGTCAATAAAGATCTTTGTAAACACTACAAGTTTTTAGGCCAAACACTCAGTCGAGTTGGTGTCCTTCTTGATCATTCGTCTTGCTTCTCACATGGACAACTTTACGTTGCACTCTCTCGAGTACGCAACATGTGCAACATTCGTGTGTGCACCCTCAGAGATGATCGCAGGGTCAAAAACATCGTTATTCATGACCTTATTGACGAGTTCGACCTTGCTGCTGGCCGAGTCTTGGGTCCTGAAGATTGGGTGGGTAAAATATTTAAGATTTTCTTCCTTAATTTCAAAACTTAGTGATTATACCTGTCTCTTATACACT
>JAEHOL010000145.1:0-10142 GCA_016432905.1 Hoplolaimus galeatus
TCATTTAAATATTTATTGTCCCATATTATGATTGATTCATCGGTTAACCGACAGTATCCACTATCTAGACTACACATAGAGGTATCAAGTGTTGGGGACAAAATTTTTCTCTCGTTGGGCTTAACAAAAATTTTGTTTGATGTAATGTAACAATTTACAGCGCTTGCATTTCTTGCGCCGATTTTCCAGTAAGAAAATTCGACCGGGGGTTCGTTGTGTGTTTTTCCATTCAAAATGGCACAACCGGGACACCTGTTATTGCCAGTCAACCTCCCATATGCGCATCGTCTCTCATCTCTCATTCTTTTACATTCTTCATGCGTTATGGGCAATACATTCTTATACCTGATAGAATGTTTATTATTAATTAAATCAGTCCTATATTCAATTATCTCTTCTATTATTGCGCAGTGCGCTGATTCAATTTCTAGCAGTCTATTATTAGCCTTATATAGATTGAATGTATGCTCAGTTGGGATAGGGTTGTCATACAGAAAATTGGCACATGGGATTTCAATTTCATTAAGTCGCCAATAAGTTACTGCCTCCGAATTTGGACATATCATCGGACAAGCTCCAACCCAACTCAGCATGCATAATATCACTAATCCTCCTGCGATTAATTGTTTTACTTTCCGTATTGAGGATTTCGCCGCCGTCCGGGTTGGTCGGGTAGGATACTCTGTTATATTCTCCTTTCCTTTTTTAATTTTCACGTTTTCGTTTTTATCTATTTTTTGTCCCGATTCCGATTCTGAATTTTTCGGTATTTCGAGGCTATAAATCAACGAAAATGGCCTTGAAATTTTATTTGGTTTCTTTTCAGCATTGGCTAAAATTAGCTCAACTGATCTGTCCATTACTTTAGTAATTTTACCCAATTTCCAACACCCCCTAGGGAGCATGTCATCATTTACTAGAACAATTTCTCCCACTTTGGGCCGATCTTTATTTTTAGATTTGGGTTGTTTGTGTCTAGCAGTTAAGTCCCTTTCACGTAATGAACTTAGATAATCAGTATACCAAATTCTCCAGAATTCATCTAATTTTTGCAGATGAATTTTCCATCTATTTATTAAATTTTCTGCTGAATCATCTTTTTTTGCCCAATTTGGGTCCGATTCATAATATTCTGGGTATTCACTTGGGATTCCTGGCATACTGTTTGGTATAATAAAGTCCATCGGTCGGAGTATATTTATGTCATCCAATTCACCATTTATTGGTACTATTGGGCGACAATTGATAATTGACTCCGTTTCCAGCACGAATGTATTAAATTCATCATAATTTAACATTTTTCTGCCAATTGTGCGTCGGAATGCGTTTTTAATGTTTTGAACTAGTCTCTCAATTATACCGTTTTTAAACGGAGAGAGAGCACTGGAAAATTTCCATTCTATTCCTTCTTTTGAGAAATATGTGGATATTTCTGATGTACTTATTAAATTTCTCCACATAATTTTCAAAACTTTGTCAGAAAGTATAAACTGACTACCGTTATCTGACAAAATCGTATTCGGCTTGCCCCTTCTGGCGATAAATCTGCGAAATCCTCTCAAAAATGTTTCTGCCGTTAGATCTATTATTGATTCTAAATGTATTGCTCTTGTATTAAAACATGTTATCAACAAAATCCAACATTTTTTGTGAATATTTTCAAACTTTACTGTTATTGGGCCTATGTAGTCGAGGCCAATGTTAGTAAAGACGCCAAACCTTTCAACCCTAGTTTTTGGATGTGAGGGCATTTCTGGTAGTGAATAGGGTGGTGATTTAAATTTTTTACACTTTAAACATTTGCCAATAATAGATCTAACGGTAGTTTGTGCCGCGGGGATGAAGAATTTTTGGCGTATTTGTGCCAACAAATGCTGTGTGCCACAATGTAGATTAGAGATATGATAATTTACGATTATTAGTTCGGTTATTTTGTGCAATTTAGGTAGGTAAATTGGGTTTGCAAAATCATATTTTTCTTTTATGTTTTGTAACCTACTTGCACATCTGAGAATCCCCTCATTTTCGAATATTTTATATTTTATCTTCTCAATTTCCGTCGGAGGCATTTGTCTTTGAGCCTGTTTTATGAGAAAATATTCGCCAATTTTTATATCTCCCGGAGTAAACTCCCCGTATGGTGATAAATTTTGGGCAATATTTAGTTTTTTGCCCCCATTTTTCATTTTCAATTTCAAAAATCGTAGAACATAAAGGGTGGAGAATAATAGTTTCCACCAAGAACTGAAACGGTGAGGGTTGATAACTGGTTCATCGTTAGAATTAATTTTGTAACGAGTGTTAATTTTTGGATTGTTATCCCTTTTTACTTCAGTTATTAATACCATTACATGGTTTTCATCTTCGTTACTCGCGTCTTTGCTGTTTTCGCTTATTTCTCTAATATAGTCTGAATTTTTGTCTTCCGAACTTGGAATTTTCATATTTTCCTCTGATTCTGGTTCTTCAGAATAGAAGGGGAAAACAGAGAGTATATTTGGCCATCCTCCTCCCTCAAATTCGTTAAATACAAGCCATGGGGGTCCTTGCCACCACATGAGATTGTCATGCAATCCTTCAGCTGATATTCCTCTCGTAGAGATATCTGCTGGATTGGATTCCGTATCGCACCAGCGGAACTCATATTCCGTGAAATATTGTATCTCTTTCAGTCGATTTTTTACGAATCTATCCTTCTCATTTTTAATATCAGATTTAATTCTGTGAAGATTTATTTGAGAATCAGACCATATTATGATTCTTTCAATTGGAATTTCTATTTGTTCACCAACAAATTTGGTGGCTCTTGCGCCAATTAGTATCGCAAGCAATTCTAACCGGGGAATGGTTACTTTCTTCTCCTTTTCACGCCTTTTTCTCAGGGGGGCAAGTCGATTTTTTGAGAATAACAGATAATTTTTTACATGATTGTTTCTGCTGACTACTCGCAGGTAGACAGCGGCAGCAAATGCCAACTCTGACGCGTCTACAAATGTGTGTATTTGATAAGTCCAATTTTTATCATTCTCGATATATCTATTAAATTGGATCTTTACATTAGTCATATTCTTCACTATATCTTCCCACACAATCTCCTTATCACTTGTTAATTTAGTTTCCCACTGATAATTTTCCCTGCACAAATTTTGGAAAAATAATTTAGCTTTAAGTAATGCAGGAGCAGTTAGTCCCAGGGGATCAAAAACAGAATGAATTATTGCTAAAACATCTCTTTTTGTTGGAGTCTTCCCCAGTTCGTAATCTGGGAATTTAATCTCAAATCTATCATATTCTGTGTCCCAACCAATTCCGAGCAATTTTATAAATTTTTCCCCGGGATGTCTATCTGTCTCGGGATAATATTGGTTTACTTCGCTAGAGTTGGAGCGAAATTCACGAACATTCATTTTCGCTTCTGCGAAAATGTTTGTTATTGCATGGTATTTTTCTATACACTCCTCATCGCTTTTCGCTCCTGTTATAATATTATCCATATATAATGAACGTTTTATCTCATCACACAATGGTGAGAGATGGTATTTTCCTTCCTTTTGCCAATAATTATCTAAATGGTAATGTATTGTCTTAACAAGTAAAAAGGGGGACGAAATTACACCAAACAGAACTCGTTTGAACCTATAAATAATTTTATTTTCTGGGTTCAGAGGTTTGCTTATGTCTTTAATCCATAAAAATCGTGTAACATCCCGATCACTCTCTTTTATCTGAATGGTAAGGAAAGCCTTAGCAATATCACTTATTTGTAATATTTTAGACATTCTCGTTCTTAGAAGCACGGAAGCTATATTAGGTAACATATTTGTGCCTCTTAGGAGTTGTTCATTGAGACTTTCACTGCCTTTTATTTTTGCACTCGCATCATATACAATTCTGATTTTTGTATGGGCAGAACTTTCCTTAAAAACTGCTTGGTGGGGAAGATAATGAATAGTTCCACTCTCATTTGGAGGGGCAACTTCGATTATCCCATCCTTTAATTGCTCCTTTATCACTTCATCATATTTTACTAATATTTCCGGTTTTTCGCTTAATTTTTTCAATGCTGTCCTTAGCCTTTGAAATGCCATATTATAATTATATGGTAACAGTCCTTGGCCTTCGTCTCTCCACGGCCATCCAACTTCATACCGACCGTCATCAAGACGTCGGATTGTTTTATTAAATTGCATTACAGCTTCCTCATCTTCGTCATTTATTGTTTTAAATGGGGAATCTTCTATCCCTAGGGTTTCTAAATTCCAATAATCTTCTGAGATTTTATTCTTTTCCCTCTGTTTTTCTATTCCCGCGACCATAGCATACTGTTCTATTGGAGAATTATAGATAACAGGTGGTTTTTCATATTTTTGGGATTGTTTTCCACACATCATATGCCCCAATTTGGTTTTGATTAGCTTCAGTCCCGAATTTAGCCGTTTATATGAAATGAAAAGGTTCCAGAAGTCCTCTAAACCCATTAATATGTCTGGTTTTGCCTGTTCCATTCCCTCAATTTCGGGAATTATTTCGAATCCTTTCGATAAGTTAATTATATTAATGGGTTTCGTGATGATTGGAACTGTATTCGCTTTATACGAGTTAAAAGTTCCATCGCCCATTTTTATATTAAATTCAACCTTTTTGCTTTCAAATTTCATATCACTATTATTAGCACTGGGATTGAACCCGTAAATCGTCAATTCCTTCAAATTTTGGCTTTTTAAATCCAATTCCCTTGCGCAATCTTCTGAAATAAATCGATCCGTAGCCCCAGGATCGAAAAATACTATTTTTATTAAAGTAAGGCCAGTAATTGGGTTTTGAATCTCAGCTTTTAATGCCATTAAATAGACTCTTTTGGCATTATGCGTTAGTGTACTCAGGATGTGTTCCTCATTTTCTTTTACGTTCACGTTGACATTTACCTGTTTAGTTTTTGGGCACACAAGCGCATAATGACCATCCTTGCCGCAATTGCGACACTTAACTTTACGAATACAATTGGGCGTATTGTGGTTTAGTCCTAGACATTTTTCACATCGTTTAAGTTCTCGTAAACGCTTAATTCTGGCATCATAAGACTGATATTTTAAGCATTGGCCGCTAAAATGGCCAGATTTTTCGCAAAAAGTACATCTCTGAGCAGCCCTATTTAAGTTTGGCTGAATACTTTTTGGTTCCCTGTTGTTTGGCGGCGCAATTTTTCTTTTTTGGGTACTCTGTTCGTTATTATTTACGACAAAAACGTGTTTTTCTGGTCCATTATTGGGTGTACTTTGGCCATAATTATTATGTTTTTGGAATTGACTAGGCCGAAAAGTTCGATTTTGGTTATATTTGTTTCGGGATATCATGAATTTGTTAAAATTTTGTTTTTGAAATTGCTTATTATTTGGTTTACTTATTTTGTTGGCATTTTCATGGTCCTTCGCTAGCTGAAAAGCCGTTTCTCGTAGACTCACGATACGATCTGCGTGCTCCCTTAGTTTCTTTAAATCCCAATTTTTATCTTTCTCTTTCAGTTCTAGTAATTTTAGTAATAACCACTGAGGGAGCTTACTCTCGGCGATCATCAACATCGCCATTGAGTTTACTTCCTCCCCCAAATTATTCAAAAGTCTAAATATTCGCTCCATTTCAGTTATAACTTTTCTTATACTAGGGATTGTGTTATTAGAGGGTGCTAATTGCCTCAACTCTGAGTACAAGTTCGATACTACGGTGTTCTTATCACCGAATCTTTTTTCCAATTGTTGTGTAACAATTTTATAGTTTTCTTCACTGGCAGGGTAGCCAACTACTTCTTCCAACGCTCTGCCCGTTAAACAACCCATTAAATAATTAAATTTATCCACATTTCTTAGATTATTCCTATCATGAACTGCAGATTTGAACTGCGCCCAAAATGGAGCCCACTCCGTCGACTTTCCATCGAATTGGGGTAGAGTAAGCTGGGGGAGTTTAGTCGAATTTATACTTTCCCCAATTCCAAGTTGACCCATTTTATCCATAAGTAATTCCAAATCAATAAGTAGACTCTTTCCATTATCTATATTCTCTATAAATTTATTCTCGGTGGCATATCTCTGATGTTCGGCCTCTATTGCTTCTGTATCCCCGTCTTTACTTTTTGCTTCTATTACTAGATTTGACCATTTTTCATTAGAATGTTCTATCTGATTAACTGTTTTATCGATCCGTTTGTAAATTTCCTTAATTTGTTCTATTTTTACAGCTCTTTCAGTGCCAAAATTATTTATTGCGTTATTGGCTTCAGCTATATAACCCGCCAGGCGTTTATTCGCCGGGCCGATAAGCTGCTTGATCGGTCCTGTACCTGACGCCATGGTGCTGTTTGCAAAAGGTTCCTTTTAACTATTAAATTGTTAATTGGGAAGGGGTTAACCGAATACTGGGCCTAATAGCACAATTATGGCCAAAATACCGAGAATAGACAGTATTATAATCAAGGCTAAGTAAGCTGCTTTTATACCTTTCTGTTCCCACTTAATGAGCCGATTTATGTCGGTAAACTTTACTAAAATTGATTCACTTTCCGGTACAACCTTTATTTGATAATACACTTTCAAACTAATTTTATTTCTAGCACATTCATAAGACGAAATTTACATATAAAAAAAGGATATAAGTCTGATCTTATACCGGTAAGAGTGAATATGACCAGTTTTTCAGAGATACACAATTACAAAAGTGATTATTGTAGGAATGAATGGGAGTATTTTGCGGTTTAGAACACGTTCAGTGACTATATTAAGGAACAGATTATTTGTGTAGATGTATCGTTATAAAATGTGTTTTTGATAAGAGAAAAATTATATATAAATTGGTCGAAATTTTACGCCTCTGCTATACAACTTTCGTCTTTTTGTTAAATTTTCTCTTAATCAGTACTCTACTTGTGTCCTAAAGATTGTTATTTACGAGTTCTTCGATCGCCGCACAGTGCCAACCAATCTTCTTCAGATGAATGGCCACTTTGTTCTTCGTGTCAAGCTCGTCCGGCTTCGATGCTGCTTCCGAGGTGCTCGGCTTGGCACGTTGATCGCGATGGGCGGGAACCGCTGATCGGCAGATGGTCTTTGCCGCCTCCTGATCAGATAAGTGCCAATTATCGTGTATCCGAGCTTGTGGATTATTTCTAGGTACCTTTTGAAGAAGCTTCGATTTGTAGCCTTTTCGCTGATGGTGTGGCTCGGCAAAACGGACACTCTTCTTGTCGATGTATGGGTTGCGTGAGACCGAACGGACAGCTGCTTCCTTGTACTCTCTCGGTAACTTCACTATAAATCGTTTATAAGGAGTTAAATAGTTTAATCTTTTATGAATAGGTCTAAACTGACCTTTCTTCTTAGGCTGAACCAGCTGATCTTTCGGTTTCTTTCGAAACTGAACCTGTTGCTGTACCGGCTCGACCAAGTCCTCTTCTGCTTTCTGCACCTTTTCGGGGACCACTCCCTTTTCGAGCTCAGTCTCCAATTCTTTCTCAAGATCGGAAAGGATTTCGCCGTCCTCGAGAGACGGTGTCGGCGATCGCGAGAGAGCAAGATCCTCAGCCAGATTGACCCGAGTCGGAGTGGACACTGAGCAGAACAAGGTTTTACTTTGATTAAAAAATCAAAATTACTCTCAGCCTGGAGAATGCGATGTATAGTAAGGGGGCTCGGCGGTGTATGATAATAGTCCAATGCCGCTTGTTCTAGCTCCCTAAATCTTTTGTTATATGATGGTTGATGGGTCAAGGGGAGTGTGCGGCTCTTTGTTTCATAGGTCAAAAACGGTCTGGGTTTAAGCAGTTCGTTTAGGTTGAAAAAATCGTCAGTTATGTCCATGCAACACTGTTCAATATTTCGGGTTCGAATTATCTAAATTGATAAAAATCCTCGTTGCACCACTTTGTATTGAGCGGGTAGAAAATTATTGATGAAAGGGAAGGGGACTGCTACCGACCTCAGAATTTCCAGTCGAAGCGCTTGACACGGGGCAAGGAACAAGAAGCTTCACGACGACCTTTACCCAAAAGACCCTTAATTTTCCCGCTTATCACAATTTTCACCGTTTAATTAACTCCGAATCTACCAAAACACCTTTTTACATTCACTTTATTTTTAGTTACTTTTCACAATTTACAATTTCAGCTCATAAAATTCAGGGAGCGAATTTTTCCGAATTTTTAAATTTTTAGGAACTGGCCTCCTCCCAAAAATCCGGCTTTATATAGTCCCAAATTTTCCTTCCAGAAAATTCTGAGGGGAGCGGGAATATTCCGGAGGGGGCTGGAAAATTCTGGAAATTTAGTAAATTTACAGGGAAATTAGAGAAGCGAAATTAGGGAGCAAAACATTAGAGAAAAGAGTGACACCAAATAAAGGGTGGAACATAGAAATAAGGCTTTTTCCTCACATCGGCTGGCGACTGAACACAAAGAATGGTTGCTTCCGATCGGCCCTCAGCTGGCCCTCCATAACACCAAAAAAGGGGCGAAGAAGTTCCGTCTCTGTTGATTATTCATCATGGGAAAAGGAAACGGAAGAGGCGACACACACAATCCCACCATCCGATTTGGCTCAAAGCCGAATTTCACCACAAACTACAACCACATAGTACCTATGAGCTAATATATGTATGATTTATAAAGGTGAACAAAATTAATTAATTACATTTCGATTTTAAGATTATTATTATTATGATTAGATCGAATTATTGTTATGGTTGGTCACATAATTCATTCAGTCCAAAATGATCACTTTATCCTCTTCCGGCTCCTCAATGATTGGTTCCGAACTGGTTGTCCACTTCTCCTCTGAGGCACCCGGGGGCGTCCAAGGTTCCGGAGTAGGCCAACGGGGCGGGGGACCGTAGTATGGCTGGGGCAAGTATTCATCATCCGTTTTACCATCGGCACCGACATTCCCGCCCAACGATTGGTTTCCCTCATCAGTCCCCACCAACAAATGGCTATTGTTCGGCTTTCTAATTTTTGTCGGGGGGCTGGTGGAACGAGTGACGTATTGGGGAGCACCATACACCTGGAGGGCATGCTTCAGTTGTGAATCTCTGCTATTCTTCGGCTGACTCACTGCCCCCACAATGGAAGAAGAAGACCCACAACGATCTTCATCTTCTTTGATCTCCCTGAACATCCTCTCCAATTTGATGCTGCGGACGACGCGTGCAATGCGCGACTCCTTTTCCACTTTTTCTACCATTAGTAAGCGGAATACAAAAAAGTCACTATGCCCTAATAGTATGTCGGGCTCCTCCCCATAGAGGTTCACGAGCATCTCGCCTCTGCGGTGCCCATAATGCTTTAAATATCCTTCAATACTTTCGACCATGCGCAGAGCGTAAACCCGGGGTTGCCAATCTCCAACTTTTATTTCCACATCCACAAAATGCACTCTGTTATAGGGTTTCTTCTCAAACCCAATTTTCTCGGCGAATTCAGCTGTGATCAGCGAATTGCCGTACACCGGCTCAAAGTAAACCTGACCGGTAAACCAATTATTTGGTATATAGCAAACTTCCATTGTTTCGGTTAGTGCGCGAACCATCTTTTGTTTAACTTCTTCAATGCGTTCATCGGTGGAGTCCGGGCTGCATAGCCCCAGGCAACGCTTTGCTGGAAGCATGGAGAATTGAAGCAAATTCTCGATTTTCCGGCAGCGGAAAAATTCACGAATGAATGGCTTGGCTGGGTTTTTCGCTGCTTTTATATGCGAAAAATGGGCGGAGTCTCATTTTAGACACCTCCCATAATGTGAGGGCGGCGATGGGTGTGAGCACACTATTATGGGATATTTGAAAATATTGTACCACATAACGCCAAAGCATATTCTGGTGGGAAAAAAGGCATTCGAATTTATTTTAGGAGGTGGGAAATGTATATGGGCCGCTGGGCATCATCCATCCATTCATTTGAGCGGAGTAGTCGTTTCTCTGTCATTGGCTTTCCCCCTTATTTTGTTTACTTTACGATATATTTTTCATATCACAGTACATATTCAATTGTTGTCATTTTACGAATTTAAAGTGAGTATGTAAATATTAATTGAACAATTCTCAGATTTTAGTTAGTCTATGTTTATTATTTTAGTAAATAAGGAATATGATTATATAAAACA